>CAXIVS010000147.1:0-17849 GCA_964035775.1 Osedax frankpressi
CGATCACTATGCTGTACCAATACTCATAGATGTATATATGCCACCATTGCTTAAACGTTATATTAATTATAGAAATATTTCTTCGATTAATGTACCTAATTTCTGTAGTGATCTCAGATCATCAATTTGCACTAATAATGTATGCGTAACAAATTTAACTGAAACATTATGTTATCTAATAAATAAGTATGCGCCATTAAAAAAAACTAGTGAGAATTAGTCATTCTCACTGGTTTAATGACGATACAATTAATGCCAAAAAAGATTTGAGAAGAAAAGAGAGAGTATATAGAAAAAATAGATCTAATGCTAACTTATATAACTTAAATTATTTAAAATATTTTTTTAAGCAGTCAATTTTAAAAGCGAAGAAATACTATTATTTTAATAAAATTCAAGAATGTTCAGGAAATATGCGCAATCTTTATCAAATCACAAATAGTTTGACTGGTATAAAAAACAAAACAATTTTGCCAAATGAGGATGCATAAGTCTATGTGAAAAATTTGCAGATTTTTTTGATTGCAAAATTTAAAAAATCATTGACACAATAAATTCTTTCATATTTAATAATAATGAAATTGAACTGCCAATAGAACCTATACCAAATTTAACATTATCAAAATTCAATGTCCCATCCCGTGATACAATTTCAAGATTAATTTTAAGTTTTCGAAAATCTTCTCCGCATGATCCTTTATCTCTGAGTCTATTTAAACTTATTGCTTATCCTCTATCTAACTATATACTTACTATAATCAAACTATCTTTTACAAAAGGATCCGAAGAATATATTAATAAACATGCTATTATCTGTCCAATCATTAAAGATCATAATATAGATAAGAATATCATTGGTAATTATAGACCAATATCTCAAATAACTTTTATTTCGAAGCTAACCGAAAAAATTGTGTATAAACAAATAATAAAATATATCGAGGAAAATAATTTATTGGATGAGTTCCAAAGTGCTTATCGCGCACTACACAGTACTGAGACTGCTTTAATAAATGTAATGGATGAGTTCCAAAGTGCTTATCGCGCAGTACACAGTACTGAGACTGCTTTAATAAATGTATTGGATGAGTTCCAAAGTGCTTATCGCGCACTACACAGTACTGAGACTGCTTTAATAAATGTTATGGATGATTTTCTGAATTTCAAAGACTCAAATTGTCCTATACAAATACTACTACTTGATCTTTCAGCTGCTTTTGACACTCTTGATCATAGTATATTAGAAAAAAGATTACTTAGCTTGGGTATTGAGAAATTAGCGCTTAATTGGATAATGAGTTATATTAAGGAAATAACTTATTCTGTAAAAATATCTGAACATTATTCTACGCCAAGATTTCTTAATACAGGAATTCCTCAAGGATCCGTATTAGGGCCATTACTTTTTCTTATATATATAAAGTACAATCTAATATAATTAAGGAATTTAGTGGTATTAAATACCACATCTATGCTGATGACATCATTATCTATACAGCATTATCAAACAATAGTAATAATATATTTAATGAATTGTCACCATGTGCAAATGCAATTAATCGCTGGCTTATCGCCAATAAGTTATTACTTAACAAGTCTAAAACTGTGATATTAAATATACCGAGTAATTTTAGATATTTCCGTCCTATAATTATTGATAAAACGCTTGTTAACCCGAGTAATAGTGTAAAATACTTAGGAATTATTATTGATCGAGAATTAAACACGAACGAACAGATAACTTCTGTTTGCAGAAAAACAAACTCATCACTTTCTAGAATAAGGAAGATCCGTAAATATTTGACAAAACACATTACTATCATTCTCATCAAATCTCTTGCTCTCTCGCACTTAGACTATTGTTCTTCTATATACCATGGACTTATACATAAATCTACCCGGAATATACATAGAATCATACGAAGGAGTGCTAGATTAATATTTCGCCAACGAAACACTGATCATAGTAGTGTTACAAAAAGAATGCAAGAAGTGGGCATATTAGATATCCAAAAACGATCGAGATATCGTATTCTCTCAATTATCCATAAAGTGCTCCATAAGAAACGACCGCGATATCTACTGAAAAAGCTGAATTTCAAATTATATCGAAGAACTCTGAGATCAACAACGGACTGTAATGTGCTAACTAGTAAACGAACTAGACTCCAAAGTACAAGCAGCAGGGCATTCTCCGTCGTTGCACCGTTGTTGTGGAACGCTTTATCAAGAAATCTGAGAGCAGTTGAAAATCATAAGAAATTCAAGAAAGAATTATTAAACTGTGCGTAGTTAAAAGAAAATGGACGTATTTTTTATTGCTTTCTTATTTTTATCGAAACTATACAGTTTCCGACTGCATAACATTTGTCAGGGCAAACCCACCTTGCCGATAAACAATTGTCTAAATAAATCGTTTTGATTGATTGATTGATTAATTGATAGTAGTAGTAGTAGTAGTAGTAGTAGTAGTAGTAGTAGTAGTAGTAGTAGTAGTAGTAGTAGTAGTAGTAGTAGTAGTAGTAGTAGTAGTAATAGTAGTAGTAGTAGTAGTAGTAGTAGTAGTAGTAGTAGTAGTAGTAGTAGTAGTAGTAGTAGTAGTAGTAGTAGTAGTAGTAGTAGTAGTAGTAGTAGTAGTAGTAGTAGTAGTAGTAGTAGTAGTAGTAGTAGTAGTAGTAGTAGTAGTAGAATTAGTATTAGTAGTAGTAGTAGTAGTAGTAGTAGTAGTAGTAGTAGTAGTAGTAGTAGTAGTAGTAGTAGTAGTAGTAGTAGTAGTAGTAGTAGTAGTAGTAGTAGTAGTAGTAGTAGTAGTAGTAGTAGTAGTAGTAGTAGTAGTAGTAGTAGTAGTAGTAGTAGTAGTAGTAGTAGTAGTAGTAGTAGTAGTAGTAGTAGTAGTAGTAGTAGTAGTAGTAGTAGTAGTAGTAGTAGTAGTAGTAGTAGTAGTAGTAGTAGTAGTAGTAGTAGTAGTAGTAGTAGTAGTAGTAGTAGTAGTAGTAGTAGTAGTAGTAGTAGTAGTAGTAGTAGTAGTAGTAGTAGTAGTAGTAGTAGTAGTAGTAGTAGTAGTAGTAGTAGTAGTAGTAGTAGTAGTACTAGTAGTAGTAGTAGTAGTAGTAGTAGTAGTAGTAGTAGTAGTAGTAGTAGTAGTAGTAGTAGTAGTAGTAGTAGTAGTAGTTGTAGTATGAATTAAGATATTGTACTTGCTATAATCTACTTAATATAATATTTGCATTAGTAAATATCATGTTAGCATATATTATATTATAGATATTATTTTAATAATAATAATAATTATTATTATAATGATATAAAGTAACACTTATAAATAGTTCAGGGATTTATCGTAAACAATTTATCGTATTTAGTAAATTATTAATATAAAATAGGTATCCAAAAATATAGTAAATTTCGTACATAGTATTACGTAATACAAGTAGTTATAATAAATCACGTTAATGACACGCCCAATTATTTCGAAAACGCCCATTTTTCCTAATTGAACACCTGTACCATCATTATAGTAAAATAATTGACTTCATATATACTATGCTATATTATATGTGAACTAACTATATTCAATTGGCTAACTATAATAATACTATTGTCAATTCATATACTTATTTATAACAATAGTGACATGAATCGGGAGCCATTATGTATTTGTATAAATGATTATTAGAATTTCATGAGTAATTATTAATTGTCTTTGTTTAAAATATGTTTTTACATTTTAATTATTTAATTTGTTATATAGTTTCTTATTTAATATAGAATATTTATATATATATATATATATATATTTCCTATTAGGTAGATGTTATTGCAAATCTTGACCTCATCTCGCAGCGTAATATGAGATAAACCAACTACAATAGAATACATATATTTATAAGAAACATAAATAATCTTATTATAATAATTCTTCAGATTATATAATCGGAATACAATTTTGTTTAAATAATAAATATTTATTAGTATTTATTATTAGTCTAACAATAACAAATATTTATAAAAAAATAAAGATATTAAAGTAAATGAAATGCAGGAATAAAAAATGGGCTGAACTGAAATATTAATACATTGATTCAAGAGGATAATATTAAAAGTTATCAACTATTGTGAATTTAATATCAATTTAGGCATTAGTGGATTTTTTTGAGATTAGTCTGTATTATTTGTTATATAAAGTCATTTTCAATGAATAAAGAGTTTTGGATTGCGTAGGATAGATTGAGCTTAATCTCAACATCTAGACGAAATGTTTTGATCTAGACTAGGAGAAGGTTTCTGTAATTATATCATTCTTGCGTAGATTTGTACTTATTATAATAATATGTTCCGTAATATCGGATCAAATTAGAAGTAAGGACGAGTTACCAGATTTCAGATATTCGCAAGAACTTCTAAATTTTAAAATGATCTAGATAAACCTTTTGATGAAACCGTAGTAATAATGGTGGTGAATAAATTAAAATTTCAAAATGTCATCTAACCAAAATAACTATGTTATAATATTGTTTATAATCATGGTCTCTATCAGTAATTCAGTATTTTGATTATACTTAAATATACTATGGATTACTTGTAAATAGATTGAAACTACCAGATGATACTTTATTGTTTCCACATAAAACACTATAACTATAAAGTTACAAGCAGGTTATACAAATGCTCATTATTTAAGTACGAATAAAAATAACGATCCGAGATTTAGCTAAATAAATTCGTATTGAAAAACACAGAAAGAAATATTTGTTAGAAATATAAAAGATGCATTAGTTATGCCTTTGATTCTAAATAAGGTGTACTAATATATTTATAGTTAGTAAAAATAATAGACAGGCGACATCTAAGATGGATATATATTAACATTGATCTGACGGAACTAATTATAAACAAATCTGTATATACATACTTGAATATTGTGCATTCTCTAATATTAATGCAGAATAGAGATTATTCTATTCAAGTCAAGTATAAGAAATAAAGCATGGCCATTAATTAAAATAATGATCTCTCAAAGATTTAATTTATAGTTTATGAAAATTATTTTATGTTTGTTTAACAGATAACCAATACTATTGTTAATTTGATTTTACTTTTTATAAGCCATATTTACTATTTAATATATTTCTATATTATTATATAATTATATTACGTAGATGAAGTTGTTTTACATTTCTCTTGGTGCAAAGCTTTTACAATTATCATTTCATATTTCTATTTTTTTCATACTATTATTTTTTAATATATCGGGACATATCTATTTTTACACATATTTTATTTATAGATATTAATAATTAATAGTATCGAATCTGATATGTGATATCTATATTTTTACAGTTCATTGTAAATTATTAACATAATTAATTATATTAATTATATAAATTTATATTTAAATAAGAATTTATTTACAATTTCAATAACATTTTTAATAACACACATATACACACACACACACACACACACACACACACATATATATATATATATATATATATATATATAAATATATATATATATATATATATATATATATATATATATAACGATTACGATTATATATTAATTAGAACTACTTCTAAATCAGAAATCATCAATAAGTTTAAATGAACTAAAAATACAGCCACAGGAAAAGATAAGATTGAATATATTCTTCTGAAACTACTAGATAGTAAATCAATACTTCTTTGAGGAATAGGTGAAGCTGTTCACAGAATTGGGATACCATTATGCTGGAAAATCAGTAAAACTTATACACAAAATAGGTTCGACTGAAATTCCTTCAAACTTCCGTCCCACCAACTTACTACCGACAATGTACAAGTTATATTCTGGAATTATAGCTAATAATTAAATAATTTCTACCAAAAACAATGAATATCATATAAACAAAAGGTGTTCTTACACTCTCTAAAAGGAATACAGAAATATACTTACTTATTAGAAATGGCTATTCTTGAATCCAAGAAGAAGCAACATAATCTACATAGTTGATGGCTTAACGTAGCTCATGCTTTTGGGTTTAGACAATATACGACCATTTAAAAACTATCTTCCATTACCTAGAAGATTGGTTCAAAGCTCCGATTGGTTCAAAGCTCATATTTAATATTTTCTCAGATGTTCTTTTATACCAATTGGCAGACTCTAGTTTAGCGTTGTAGTAAAATAGAAGTTTTGCGAAGTCATTTACTCCCTTACCTTTCTCATGAACTTTCTTCGAGTATGGTGTTAAAGGGAAGCCTATTCGAATTGAATAAATCGGTTGACAAATTTCTATGGTAACCAAAAATTCTCCCGAAAACGTTGCAACTCCATTTGTCAGGTAAAACTGAGTCAGGATTCGTATGTATATGAACAATAGTAAAATCGGTGCAATTCCTATCTTTTTGAGATAATAGCAATTATAGCGAAGTATCAACTACCTGAGATGATTAATTCCGTTGTTGGGCATATAAATAAAATATCACATATTTAGAATTCTTATCGTGTAGATATTATAGCAAGGATTCAAACCTTTGGACTCGTATATGACATGCAGCAAATCACTTAGGAGAACGCATTGATTTTTCCGATATAAAATACTATAACCAACTCTCGATGATATCTCTTCAACTCCCTCAAAAGTGGTTAAAGCTTTTGGCTAGCTACGATAACAATGAAGTCTAAAATGTATTTATTTTGCGATACAAGTCAGTTAGATAAGTGTAAGTCAGCTGACCCAAGTTCAAAGATCATGACCAAGTTTTAATAATAGTACATAATATTGTCATTCCATTGACCCGATGTCGTAGGGCACGAATACAGACTCTCCCAATTAAACTGACCCTGGCTAATAAGAAATGCAGACGATGTCTTACTAAATATGTGTACATCTGTACTTGAGGATAATGAGACACGGCAAAATTCAAGAAATTATCACAACATACCTTATTATAGTTTGTGTTATTGCACAATCATATTAAATATTAATTTAAATATCATTACAAAATAAGCAACCGCAGGATCTATTGTTCTAATGAATCTTACTTGTAAATTACAACTAATTTGTTATTCTTATTACTTATAACTTATTCCTTAACATTACTTATAACTTATTCCTTAACATTACTTATAACTTATTCCTTAACATTACTTATAACTTATTCACTAACATTACTTATAACTTATTCCTTAACATTACTTATAACTTATTCCTTAACATTACTTATAACTTATTCACTAACATTACTTATAACTTATTACTTAACATTACTTATAACTTATTCACTAACATTACTTATAACTTATTCCTTAACATTACTTATAACTTATTCCTTAACATTACTTATAACTTATTCACTAACATTACTTATAACTTATTCCTTAACATTACTTATAACTTATTCCTTAACATTACTTATAACTTATTCCTTAACATTACTTATAACTTATTCACTAACATTACTTATAACTTATTCACTAACATTACTTATAACTTATTCCTTAACATTACTTATAACTTATTCCTTAACATTACTTATAACTTATTCCTTAACATTACTTATAACTTATTCACTAACATTACTTATAACTTATTCACTAACATTACTTATAACTTATTCACTAACATTACTTATAACTTATTCACTAACATTACTTATAACTTATTCACTAACATTACTTATAACTTATTCCTTAACATTACTTATAACTTATTCACTAACATTACTTATAACTTATTACTTAACATTACTTATAACTTATTCATTAACATTACTTATAACTTATTCCTTAACATTACTTATAACTTATTCCTTAACATTACTTATAACTTATTCACTAACATTACTTATAACTTATTCCTTAACATTACTTATAACTTATTCCTTAACATTACTTATAACTTATTCCTTAACATTACTTATAACTTATTCCTTAACATTACTTATAACTTATTCCTTAACATTACTTATAACTTATTCCTTA
Source organism: Osedax frankpressi (assembly GCA_964035775.1). Taxonomy (NCBI): domain Eukaryota; kingdom Metazoa; phylum Annelida; class Polychaeta; order Sabellida; family Siboglinidae; genus Osedax; species Osedax frankpressi. Next base: position 7,969 of record CAXIVS010000147.1, read on the forward strand.
ACATTACTTATAACTTATTCCTTAACATTACTTATAACTTATTCCTTAACATTACTTATAACTTATTCACTAACATTACTTATAACTTATTCCTTAACATTACTTATAACTTATTCACTAACATTACTTATAACTTATTCACTAACATTACTTATAACTTATTCACTAACATTACTTATAACTTATTCACTAACATTACTTATAACTTATTTACTAACATTACTTATAACTTATTCACTAACATTACTTATAACTTATTCACTAACATTACTTATAACTTATTCCTTAACATTACTCATAACTTATTCACTAACATTACTTATAACTTATTTACTAACATTACTTATAACTTATTCACTAACATTACTTATAACTTATTCACTAACATTACTTATAACTTATTCACTAACATTACTTATAACTTATTCCTTAACATTACTTATAACTTATTCCTTAACATTACTTATAACTTATTCCTTAACATTACTTATAACTTATTCCTTAACATTACTTATAACTTATTCCTTAACATTACTTATAACTTATTCACTAACATTACTTATAACTTATTCACTAACATTACTTATAACTTATTCACTAACATTACTTATAACTTATTCCTTAACATTACTTATAACTTATTCCTTAACATTACTTATAACTTATTCACTAACATTACTTATAACTTATTCACTAACATTACTTATAACTTATTCACTAACATTACTTATAACTTATTCACTAACATTACTTATAACTTATTCCTTAACATTACTTATAACTTATTCCTTAACATTACTTATAACTTATTCACTAACATTACTTATAACTTATTCACTAACATTACTTATAACTTATTCACTAACATTACTTATAACTTATTCACTAACATTACTTATAACTTATTCACTAACATTACTTATAACTTATTCCTTAACATTACTTATAACTTATTCCTTAACATTACTTATAACTTATTCCTTAACATTACTTATAACTTATTCCTTAACATTACTTATAACTTATTCCTTAACATTACTTATAACTTATTCACTAACATTACTTATAACTTATTCACTAACATTACTTATAACTTATTCACTAACATTACTTATAACTTATTCCTTAACATTACTTATAACTTATTCCTTAACATTACTTATAACTTATTCACTAACATTACTTATAACTTATTCCTTAACATTACTTATAACTTATTCCTTAACATTACTTATAACTTATTCCTTAACATTACTCATAACTTATTCCTTAACATTACTTATAACTTATTCCTTAACATTACTTATAACTTATTCCTTAACATTACTTATAACTTATTCCTTAACATTACTTATAACTTATTCACTAACATTACTTATAACTTATTTACTAACATTACTTATAACTTATTCACTAACATTACTTATAACTTATTCACTAATATTACTTATAACTTATTCACTAACATTACTTATAACTTATTCCTTAACATTACTTATAACTTATTCCTTAACATTACTTATAACTTATTCCTTAACATTACTTATAACTTATTCACTAACATTACTTATAACTTATTCCTTAACATTACTTATAACTTATTCCTTAACATTACTTATAACTTATTCCTTAACATTACTTATAACTTATTCCTTAACATTACTTATAACTTATTCCTTAACATTACTTATAACTTATTCCTTAACATTACTTATAACTTATTCCTTAACATTACTTATAACTTATTCACTAACATTACTTATAACTTATTCCTTAACATTACTTATAACTTATTCACTAACATTACTTATAACTTATTCACTAACATTACTTATAACTTATTCACTAACATTACTTATAACTTATTTAGTAACATTACTTATAACTTATTCCTTAACATTACTTATAACTTATTCCTTAACATTACTCATAACTTATTCACTAACATTACTTATAACTTATTCACTAACATTACTTATAACTTATTCACTAACATTACTTATAACTTATTCACTAACATTACTTATAACTTATTCACTAACATTACTTATAACTTATTCACTAACATTACTTATAACTTATTCACTAACATTACTTATAACTTATTCCTTAACATTACTTATAACTTATTCACTAACATTACTTATAACTTATTCACTAACATTACTTATAACTTATTCACTAACATTACTTATAACTTATTCACTAACATTACTTATAACTTATTCACTAACATTACTTATAACTTATTCCTTAACATTACTTATAACTTATTCACTAACATTACTTATAACTTATTCCTTAACATTACTTATAACTTATTCCTTAACATTACTTATAACTTATTCCTTAACATTACTTATAACTTATTCACTAACATTACTTATAACTTATTCACTAACATTACTTATAACTTATTCACTAACATTACTTATAACTTATTCCTTAACATTACTTATAACTTATTCCTTAACATTACTTATAACTTATTCACTAACATTACTTATAACTTATTCCTTAACATTACTTATAACTTATTCACTAACATTACTTATAACTTATTCACTAACATTACTTATAACTTATTCCTTAACATTACTTATAACTTATTCCTTAACATTACTTATAACTTATTCCTTAACATTACTTATAACTTATTCCTTAACATTACTTATAACTTATTCCTTAACATTACTTATAACTTATTCACTAACATTACTTATAACTTATTCACTAACATTACTTATAACTTATTCCTTAACATTACTTATAACTTATTCACTAACATTACTTATAAATTATTCCTTAACATTACTTATAACTTATTCACTAACATTACTTATAACTTATTCACTAACATTACTTATAACTTATTCACTAACATTACTTATAACTTATTCCTTAACATTACTCATAACTTATTCACTAACATTACTTATAACTTATTCACTAACATTACTTATAACTTATTCCTTAACATTACTTATAACTTATTCACTAACATTACTTATAACTTATTCCTTAACATTACTTATAACTTATTCACTAACATTACTTATAACTTATTCACTAACATTACTTATAACTTATTCCTTAACATTACTTATAACTTATTCACTAACATTACTTATAACTTATTCACTAACATTACTTATAACTTATTCACTAACATTACTTATAACTTATTCCTTAACATTACTTATAACTTATTCACTAACATTACTTATAACTTATTCCTTAACATTACTTATAACTTATTCACTAACATTACTTATAACTTATTCCTTAACATTACTTATAACTTATTCCTTAACATTACTTATAACTTATTCCTTAACATTACTTATAACTTATTCACTAACATTACTTATAACTTATTCACTAACATTACTTATAACTTATTTACTAACATTACTTATAACTTATTCACAAACATTACTTATAACTTATTCACTAACATTACTTATAACTTATTCACTAACATTACTTATAACTTATTCCTTAACATTACTTATAACTTATTCACTAACATTACTTATAACTTATTCACTAACATTACTTATAACTTATTCACTAACATTACTTATAACTTATTCACTAACATTACTTATAACTTATTCCTTAACATTACTTATAACTTATTCACTAACATTACTTATAACTTATTCCTTAACATTACTTATAACTTATTCACTAACATTACTTATAACTTATTCCTTAACATTACTTATAACTTATTCACTAACATTACTTATAACTTATTCCTTAACATTACTTATAACTTATTCCTTAACATTACTTATAACTTATTCCTTAACATTACTTATAACTTATTCACTAACATTACTTATAACTTATTCACTAACATTACTTATAACTTATTCACTAACATTACTTATAACTTATTTACTAACATTACTTATAACTTATTCACTAACATTACTTATAACTTATTCACTAACATTACTTATAACTTATTCACTAACATTACTTATAACTTATTCACTAACATTACTTATAACTTATTCCTTAACATTACTTATAACTTATTCACTAACATTACTTATAACTTATTCACTAACATTACTTATAACTTATTCCTTAACATTACTTATAACTTATTCACTAACATTACTTATAACTTATTCACTAACATTACTTATAACTTATTCCTTAACATTACTTATAACTTATTCACTAACATTACTTATAACTTATTCACTAACATTACTTATAACTTATTCACTAACATTACTTATAACTTATTCCTTAACATTACTTATAACTTATTCACTAACATTACTTATAACTTATTCCTTAACATTACTTATAACTTATTCACTAACATTACTTATAACTTATTCCTTAACATTACTTATAACTTATTCACTAACATTACTTATAACTTATTCACTAACATTACTTATAACTTATTCCTTAACATTACTTATAACTTATTCACTAACATTACTTATAACTTATTCCTTAACATTACTTATAACTTATTCACTAACATTACTTATAACTTATTTACTAACATTACTTATAACTTATTTACTAACATTACTTATAACTTATTTACTAACATTACTTATAACTTATTCCTTAACATTACTTATAACTTATTCACTAACATTACTTATAACTTATTCCTTAACATTACTTATAACTTATTCACTAACATTACTTATAACTTATTTACTAACATTACTTATAACTTATTCCTTAACATTACTTATAACTTATTCACTAACATTACTTATAACTTATTCCTTAACATTACTTATAACTTATTCACTAACATTACTTATAACTTCTTTACTAACATTACTTATAACTTATTTACTAACATTACTTATAACTTATTCACTAACATTACTTATAAATTATTCACTAACATTACTTATAACTTATTCCTTAACATTACTTATAACTTATTCACTAACATTACTTATAACTTATTCCTTAACATTACTTATAACTTATTCACTAACATTACTTATAACTTATTCCTTAACATTACTTATAACTTATTCACTAACATTACTTATAACTTATTCACTAACATTACTTATAACTTATTCCTTAACATTACTTATAACTTATTCACTAACATTACTTATAACTTATTCCTTAACATTACTTATAACTTATTCACTAACATTACTTATAACTTATTCCTTTACATTACTTATAACTTATTCACTAACATTACTTATAACTTATTCCTTAACATTACTTATAACTTATTCACTAACATTACTTATAACTTATTCCTTATCATTACTTATAACTTATTCACTAACATTACTTATAACTTATTCACTAACATTACTTATAACTTATTCACTAACATTACTTATAACTTATTCCTTAACATTACTTATAACTTATTCCTTAACATTACTTATAACTTATTCCTTAACATTACTTATAACTTATTCCTTAACATTACTTATAACTTATTCACTAACATTACTTATAACTTATTCCTTAACATTACTTATAACTTATTCACTAACATTACTTATAACTTATTCACTAACATTACTTATAACTTATTCACTAACATTACTTATAACTTATTCACTAACATTACTTATAACTTATTCCTTAACATTACTTATAACTTATTCCTTAACATTACTTATAACTTATTCACTAACATTACTTATAACTTATTCCTTAACATTACTTATAACTTATTCACTAACATTACTTATAACTTATTCACTAACATTACTTATAACTTATTCCTTAACATTACTTATAACTTATTCCTTAACATTACTTATAACTTATTCCTTAACATTACTTATAACTTATTCACTAACATTACTTATAACTTATTCACTAACATTACTTATAACTTATTCCTTAACATTACTTATAACTTATTCACTAACATTACTTATAACTTATTCACTAACATTACTTATAACTTATTCCTTAACATTACTTATAACTTATTCCTTAACATTACTTATAACTTATTCCTTAACATTACTTATAACTTATTCACTAACATTACTTATAACTTATTCACTAACATTACTTATAACTTATTCCTTAACATTACTTATAACTTATTCACTAACATTACTTATAACTTATTCCTTAACATTACTTATAACTTATTCACTAACATTACTTATAACTTATTCACTAACATTACTTATAACTTATTCCTTAACATTACTTATAACTTATTCACTAACATTACTTATAACTTATTCACTAACATTACTTATAACTTATTCACTAACATTACTTATAACTTATTCCTTAACATTACTTATAACTTATTCACTAACATTACTTATAACTTATTCCTTAACATTACTTATAACTTATTCACTAACATTACTTATAACTTATTCCTTAACATTACTTATAACTTATTCCTAACATTACTTATAACTTATTCCTTAACATTACTTATAACTTATTCACTAACATTACTTATAACTTATTCACTAACATTACTTATAACTTATTCACTAACATTACTTATAACTTATTACTAACATTACTTATAACTTATTCACTAACATTACTTATAACTTATTCACTAACATTACTTATAACTTATTCACTAACATTACTTATAACTTATTCACTAACATTACTTATAACTTATTCCTTAACATTACTTATAACTTATTCACTAACATTACTTATAACTTATTCACTAACATTACTTATAACTTATTCCTTAACATTACTTATAACTTATTCACTAACATTACTTATAACTTATTCACTAACATTACTTATAACTTATTCCTAACATTACTTATAACTTATTCACTAACATTACTTATAACTTATTCACTAACATTACTTATAACTTATTCACTAACATTACTTATAACTTATTCCTTAACATTACTTATAACTTATTCACTAACATTACTTATAACTTATTCCTTAACATTACTTATAACTTATTCACTAACATTACTTATAACTTATTCCTTAACATTACTTATAACTTATTCACTAACATTACTTATAACTTATTCACTAACATTACTTATAACTTATTCCTTAACATTACTTATAACTTATTCACTAACATTACTTATAACTTATTCCTTAACATTACTTATAACTTATTCACTAACATTACTTATAACTTATTTACTAACATTACTTATAACTTATTACTAACATTACTTATAACTTATTACTAACATTACTTATAACTTATTCCTTAACATTACTTATAACTTATTCACTAACATTACTTATAACTTATTCCTTAACATTACTTATAACTTATTCACTAACATTACTTATAACTTATTTACTAACATTACTTATAACTTATTCCTTAACATTACTTATAACTTATTCACTAACATTACTTATAACTTATTCCTTAACATTACTTATAACTTATTCACTAACATTACTTATAACTTCTTACTAACATTACTTATAACTTATTTACTAACATTACTTATAACTTATTCACTAACATTACTTATAAATTATTCACTAACATTACTTATAACTTATTCCTTAACATTACTTATAACTTATTCACTAACATTACTTATAACTTATTCCTTAACATTACTTATAACTTATTCACTAACATTACTTATAACTTATTCCTTAACATTACTTATAACTTATTCACTAACATTACTTATAACTTATTCACTAACATTACTTATAACTTATTCCTTAACATTACTTATAACTTATTCACTAACATTACTTATAACTTATTCCTTAACATTACTTATAACTTATTCACTAACATTACTTATAACTTATTCCTTACATTACTTATAACTTATTCACTAACATTACTTATAACTTATTCCTTAACATTACTTATAACTTATTCACTAACATTACTTATAACTTATTCATTAACATTACTTATAACTTATTCACTAACATTACTTATAACTTATTCACTAACATTACTTATAACTTATTCACTAACATTACTTATAACTTATTCCTTAACATTACTTATAACTTATTCCTTAACATTACTTATAACTTATTCCTTAACATTACTTATAACTTATTCCTTAACATTACTTATAACTTATTCACTAACATTACTTATAACTTATTCCTTAACATTACTTATAACTTATTCACTAACATTACTTATAACTTATTCACTAACATTACTTATAACTTATTCACTAACATTACTTATAACTTATTCACTAACATTACTTATAACTTATTCCTTAACATTACTTATAACTTATTCCTTAACATTACTTATAACTTATTCACTAACATTACTTATAACTTATTCCTTAACATTACTTATAACTTATTCACTAACATTACTTATAACTTATTCACTAACATTACTTATAACTTATTCCTTAACATTACTTATAACTTATTCCTTAACATTACTTATAACTTATTCCTTAACATTACTTATAACTTATTCACTAACATTACTTATAACTTATTCACTAACATTACTTATAACTTATTCCTTAACATTACTTATAACTTATTCACTAACATTACTTATAACTTATTCACTAACATTACTTATAACTTATTCCTTAACATTACTTATAACTTATTCCTTAACATTACTTATAACTTATTCCTTAACATTACTTATAACTTATTCACTAACATTACTTATAAACTTATTCACTAACATTACTTATAACTTATTCCTTAACATTACTTATAACTTATTCACTAACATTACTTATAACTTATTCCTTAACATTACTTATAACTTATTCCTAACATTACTTATAACTTATTCCTTAACATTACTTATAACTTATTCCTTAACATTACTTATAACTTATTCACTAACATTACATATAACTTATTCACTAACATTACTTATAACATATTCACTAACATTACTTATAACTTATTCCTTAACATTACTTATAACTTATTCCTTAACATTACTTATAACTTATTCCTTAACATTACTTATAACTTATTCACTAACATTACTTATAACTTATTCACTAACATTACTTATAACTTATTCCTTAACATTACTTATAACTTATTCACTAACATTACTTATAACTTATTCTTAACATTACTTATAACTTATTCACTAACATTACTTATAACTTATTCCTTAACATTACTTATAACTTATTCACTAACATTACTTATAACTTATTATTAACATTACTTATAACTTATTACTTAACATTACTTATAACTTATTCCTTAACATTACTTATAACTTATTCACTAACATTACTTATAACTTATTACTTAACATTACTTATAACTTATTCCTTAACATTACTTATAACTTATTCCTTAACATTACTTATAACTTATTCACTAACATTACTTATAACTTATTCACTAACATTACTTATAACTTATTCACTAACATTACTTATAACTTATTCCTTAACATTACTTATAACTTATTCCTTAACATTACTTATAACTTATTCACTAACATTACTTATAACTTATTCCTTAACATTACTTATAACTTATTCACTAACATTACTTATAACTTATTCACTAACATTACTTATAACTTATTCACTAACATTACTTATAACTTATTCACTAACATTACTTATAACTTATTCACTTAACATTACTTATAACTTATTCCTTAACATTACTTATAACTTATTCACTAACATTACTTATAACTTATTCCTTAACATTACTTATAACTTATTCACTAACATTACTTATAACTTATTCACTAACATTACTTATAACTTATTCACTAACATTACTTTTAACTTATTCACTAACATTACTTATAACTTATTCACTAACATTACTTATAACTTATTCCTTAACATTACTTATAACTTATTCCTTAACATTACTTATAACTTATTCACTAACATTACTTATAACTTATTCCTTAA
>CAXIVS010000148.1:0-53452 GCA_964035775.1 Osedax frankpressi
AATATCTTATTAATAATCTTATTATATCTTATTAATAATCTTATTATATCTTATTAATAATCTTAGTATATCTTATTAATAATCTTATTATATCTTATTAATAATCTTATTATATCTTATTAATAATCTTAGTATATCTTATTAATAATCTTATTATATCTTATTAATAATCTTAGTATATCTTATTAATAATCTTAGTATATCTTATTAATAATCTTATTATATCTTATTAATAATCTTATTATATCTTATTAATAATCTTAGTATATCTTATTAATAATCTTATTATATCTTATTAATAATCTTATTATATCTTATTAATAATCTTATTATATCTTATTAATAATCTTATTATATCTTATTAATAATCTTATTATATCTTATTAATAATCTTATTATATCTTATTAATAATCTTATTATATCTTATTAATAATCTTATTATATCTTATTAATAATCTTATTATATCTTATTAATAATCTTAGTATATCTTATTAATAATCTTATTATATCTTATTAATAATCTTATTATATCTTATTAATAATCTTATTATATCTTATTAATAATCTTATTATATCTTATTAATAATCTTATTATATCTTATTAATAATCTTATTATATCTTATTAATAATCTTATTATATCTTATTAATAATCTTATTATATCTTATTAATAATCTTAGTATATCTTATTAATAATCTTATTATATCTTATTAATAATCTTAGTATATCTTATTAATAATCTTATTATATCTTATTAATAATCTTATTATATCTTATTAATAATCTTATTATATCTTATTAATAATCTTATTATATCTTATTAATAATCTTAGTATATCTTATTAATAATCTTAGTATATCTTATTAATAATCTTATTATATCTTATTAATAATCTTAGTATATCTTATTAATAATCTTATTATATCTTATTAATAATCTTATTATATCTTATTAATAATCTTAGTATATCTTATTAATAATCTTATTATATCTTATTAATAATCTTATTATATCTTATTAATAATCTTAGTATATCTTATTAATAATCTTAGTATATCTTATTAATAATCTTATTATATCTTATTAATAATCTTATTATATCTTATTAATAATCTTATTATATCTTATTAATAATCTTATTATATCTTATTAATAATCTTATTATATCTTATTAATAATCTTATTATATCTTATTAATAATCTTAGTATATCTTATTAATAATCTTAGTATATCTTATTAATAATCTTAGTATATCTTATTAATAATCTTATTATATCTTATTAATAATCTTATTATATCTTATTAATAATCTTATTATATCTTATTAATAATCTTATTATATCTTATTAATAATCTTAGTATATCTTATTAATAATCTTAGTATATCTTATTAATAATCTTATTATATCTTATTAATAATCTTATTATATCTTATTAATAATCTTAGTATATCTTATTAATAATCTTATTATATCTTATTAATAATCTTAGTATATCTTATTAATAATCTTATTATATCTTATTAATAATCTTATTATATCTTATTAATAATCTTATTATATCTTATTAATAATCTTAGTATATCTTATTAATAATCTTATTATATCTTATTAATAATCTTATTATATCTTATTAATAATCTTATTATATCTTATTAATAATCTTATTATATCTTATTAATAATCTTAGTATATCTTATTAATAATCTTATTATATCTTATTAATAATCTTATTATATCTTATTAATAATCTTAGTATATCTTATTAATAATCTTATTATATCTTATTAATAATCTTATTATATCTTATTAATAATCTTATTATATCTTATTAATAATCTTATTATATCTTATTAATAATCTTATTATATCTTATTAATAATCTTATTATATCTTATTAATAATCTTATTATATCTTATTAATAATCTTAGTATATCTTATTAATAATCTTAGTATATCTTATTAATAATCTTATTATATCTTATTAATAATCTTATTATATCTTATTAATAATCTTAGTATATCTTATTAATAATCTTATTATATCTTATTAATAATCTTATTATATCTTATTAATAATCTTATTATATCTTATTAATAATCTTATTATATCTTATTAATAATCTTATTATATCTTATTAATAATCTTAGTATATCTTATTAATAATCTTATTATATCTTATTAATAATCTTATTATATCTTATTAATAATCTTATTATATCTTATTAATAATCTTAGTATATCTTATTAATAATCTTATTATATCTTATTAATAATCTTATTATATCTTATTAATAATCTTATTATATCTTATTAATAATCTTATTATATCTTATTAATAATCTTATTATATCTTATTAATAATCTTATTATATCTTATTAATAATCTTATTATATCTTATTAATAATCTTATTATATCTTATTAATAATCTTATTATATCTTATTAATAATCTTAGTATATCTTATTAATAATCTTATTATATCTTATTAATAATCTTATTATATCTTATTAATAATCTTATTATATCTTATTAATAATCTTAGTATATCTTATTAATAATCTTATTATATCTTATTAATAATCTTAGTATATCTTATTAATAATCTTATTATATCTTATTAATAATCTTAGTATATCTTATTAATAATCTTATTATATCTTATTAATAATCTTAGTATATCTTATTAATAATCTTATTATATCTTATTAATAATCTTATTATATCTTATTAATAATCTTATTATATCTTATTAATAATCTTAGTATATCTTATTAATAATCTTATTATATCTTATTAATAATCTTATTATATCTTATTAATAATCTTATTATATCTTATTAATAATCTTATTATATCTTATTAATAATCTTATTATATCTTATTAATAATCTTATTATATCTTATTAATAATCTTATTATATCTTATTAATAATCTTATTATATCTTATTAATAATCTTATTATATCTTATTAATAATCTTATTATATCTTATTAATAATCTTATTATATCTTATTAATAATCTTATTATATCTTATTAATAATCTTATTATATCTTATTAATAATCTTATTATATCTTATTAATAATCTTATTATATCTTATTAATAATCTTATTATATCTTATTAATAATCTTATTATATCTTATTAATAATCTTATTATATCTTATTAATAATCTTATTATATCTTATTAATAATCTTAGTATATCTTATTAATAATCTTATTATATCTTATTAATAATCTTATTATATCTTATTAATAATCTTATTATATCTTATTAATAATCTTATTATATCTTATTAATAATCTTATTATATCTTATTAATAATCTTATTATATCTTATTAATAATCTTAGTATATCTTATTAATAATCTTATTATATCTTATTAATAATCTTATTATATCTTATTAATAATCTTATTATATCTTATTAATAATCTTATTATATCTTATTAATAATCTTATTATATCTTATTAATAATCTTATTATATCTTATTAATAATCTTATTATATCTTATTAATAATCTTATTATATCTTATTAATAATCTTATTATATCTTATTAATAATCTTATTATATCTTATTAATAATCTTAGTATATCTTATTAATAATCTTATTATATCTTATTAATAATCTTAGTATATCTTATTAATAATCTTATTATATCTTATTAATAATCTTATTATATCTTATTAATAATCTTATTATATCTTATTAATAATCTTATTATATCTTATTAATAATCTTATTATATCTTATTAATAATCTTATTATATCTTATTAATAATCTTAGTATATCTTATTAATAATCTTAGTATATCTTATTAATAATCTTATTATATCTTATTAATAATCTTAGTATATCTTATTAATAATCTTATTATATCTTATTAATAATCTTATTATATCTTATTAATAATCTTATTATATCTTATTAATAATCTTAGTATATCTTATTAATAATCTTAGTATATCTTATTAATAATCTTATTATATCTTATTAATAATCTTATTATATCTTATTAATAATCTTATTATATCTTATTAATAATCTTAGTATATCTTATTAATAATCTTAGTATATCTTATTAATAATCTTATTATATCTTATTAATAATCTTAGTATATCTTATTAATAATCTTATTATATCTTATTAATAATCTTAGTATATCTTATTAATAATCTTATTATATCTTATTAATAATCTTATTATATCTTATTAATAATCTTATTATATCTTATTAATAATCTTATTATATCTTATTAATAATCTTAGTATATCTTATTAATAATCTTAGTATATCTTATTAATAATCTTATTATATCTTATTAATAATCTTAGTATATCTTATTAATAATCTTAGTATATCTTATTAATAATCTTATTATATCTTATTAATAATCTTAGTATATCTTATTAATAATCTTATTATATCTTATTAATAATCTTATTATATCTTATTAATAATCTTAGTATATCTTATTAATAATCTTAGTATATCTTATTAATAATCTTATTATATCTTATTAATAATCTTATTATATCTTATTAATAATCTTATTATATCTTATTAATAATCTTATTATATCTTATTAATAATCTTAGTATATCTTATTAATAATCTTAGTATATCTTATTAATAATCTTATTATATCTTATTAATAATCTTATTATATCTTATTAATAATCTTAGTATATCTTATTAATAATCTTATTATATCTTATTAATAATCTTAGTATATCTTATTAATAATCTTATTATATCTTATTAATAATCTTATTATATCTTATTAATAATCTTATTATATCTTATTAATAATCTTATTATATCTTATTAATAATCTTAGTATATCTTATTAATAATCTTAGTATATCTTATTAATAATCTTATTATATCTTATTAATAATCTTATTATATCTTATTAATAATCTTAGTATATCTTATTAATAATCTTATTATATCTTATTAATAATCTTAGTATATCTTATTAATAATCTTAGTATATCTTATTAATAATCTTATTATATCTTATTAATAATCTTATTATATCTTATTAATAATCTTAGTATATCTTATTAATAATCTTATTATATCTTATTAATAATCTTATTATATCTTATTAATAATCTTATTATATCTTATTAATAATCTTAGTATATCTTATTAATAATCTTATTATATCTTATTAATAATCTTATTATATCTTATTAATAATCTTATTATATCTTATTAATAATCTTATTATATCTTATTAATAATCTTATTATATCTTATTAATAATCTTATTATATCTTATTAATAATCTTATTATATCTTATTAATAATCTTATTATATCTTATTAATAATCTTAGTATATCTTATTAATAATCTTAGTATATCTTATTAATAATCTTATTATATCTTATTAATAATCTTATTATATCTTATTAATAATCTTATTATATCTTATTAATAATCTTAGTATATCTTATTAATAATCTTATTATATCTTATTAATAATCTTAGTATATCTTATTAATAATCTTATTATATCTTATTAATAATCTTAGTATATCTTATTAATAATCTTATTATATCTTATTAATAATCTTAGTATATCTTATTAATAATCTTATTATATCTTATTAATAATCTTATTATATCTTATTAATAATCTTATTATATCTTATTAATAATCTTAGTATATCTTATTAATAATCTTATTATATCTTATTAATAATCTTATTATATCTTATTAATAATCTTATTATATCTTATTAATAATCTTATTATATCTTATTAATAATCTTATTATATCTTATTAATAATCTTATTATATCTTATTAATAATCTTATTATATCTTATTAATAATCTTATTATATCTTATTAATAATCTTATTATATCTTATTAATAATCTTATTATATCTTATTAATAATCTTATTATATCTTATTAATAATCTTATTATATCTTATTAATAATCTTATTATATCTTATTAATAATCTTATTATATCTTATTAATAATCTTATTATATCTTATTAATAATCTTATTATATCTTATTAATAATCTTATTATATCTTATTAATAATCTTAGTATATCTTATTAATAATCTTATTATATCTTATTAATAATCTTAGTATATCTTATTAATAATCTTATTATATCTTATTAATAATCTTATTATATCTTATTAATAATCTTATTATATCTTATTAATAATCTTATTATATCTTATTAATAATCTTATTATATCTTATTAATAATCTTATTATATCTTATTAATAATCTTAGTATATCTTATTAATAATCTTAGTATATCTTATTAATAATCTTATTATATCTTATTAATAATCTTATTATATCTTATTAATAATCTTATTATATCTTATTAATAATCTTAGTATATCTTATTAATAATCTTATTATATCTTATTAATAATCTTATTATATCTTATTAATAATCTTATTATATCTTATTAATAATCTTAGTATATCTTATTAATAATCTTAGTATATCTTATTAATAATCTTATTATATCTTATTAATAATCTTATTATATCTTATTAATAATCTTAGTATATCTTATTAATAATCTTATTATATCTTATTAATAATCTTATTATATCTTATTAATAATATCTTATTAATCTTATTATATCTTATTAATAATCTTATTATATCTTATTAATAATCTTATTATATCTTATTAATAATCTTAGTATATCTTATTAATAATCTTAGTATATCTTATTAATAATCTTATTATATCTTATTAATAATCTTATTATATCTTATTAATAATCTTAGTATATCTTATTAATAATCTTATTATATCTTATTAATAATCTTAGTATATCTTATTAATAATCTTATTATATCTTATTAATAATCTTATTATATCTTATTAATAATCTTAGTATATCTTATTAATAATCTTAGTATATCTTATTAATAATCTTATTATATCTTATTAATAATCTTATTATATCTTATTAATAATCTTATTATATCTTATTAATAATCTTATTATATCTTATTAATAATCTTAGTATATCTTATTAATAATCTTATTATATCTTATTAATAATCTTATTATATCTTATTAATAATCTTAGTATATCTTATTAATAATCTTATTATATCTTATTAATAATCTTAGTATATATCTTATTAATAATCTTAGTATATCTTATTAATAATCTTATTATATCTTATTAATAATCTTATTATATCTTATTAATAATCTTATTATATCTTATTAATAATCTTATTATATCTTATTAATAATCTTAGTATATCTTATTAATAATCTTATTATATCTTATTAATAATCTTATTATATCTTATTAATAATCTTATTATATCTTATTAATAATCTTATTATATCTTATTAATAATCTTAGTATATCTTATTAATAATCTTATTATATCTTATTAATAATCTTAGTATATCTTATTAATAATCTTAGTATATCTTATTAATAATCTTATTATATCTTATTAATAATCTTAGTATATCTTATTAATAATCTTATTATATCTTATTAATAATCTTATTATATCTTATTAATAATCTTATTATATCTTATTAATAATCTTATTATATCTTATTAATAATCTTAGTATATCTTATTAATAATCTTATTATATCTTATTAATAATCTTAGTATATCTTATTAATAATCTTATTATATCTTATTAATAATCTTATTATATCTTATTAATAATCTTATTATATCTTATTAATAATCTTATTATATCTTATTAATAATCTTAGTATATCTTATTAATAATCTTATTATATCTTATTAATAATCTTATTATATCTTATTAATAATCTTATTATATCTTATTAATAATCTTAGTATATCTTATTAATAATCTTATTATATCTTATTAATAATCTTAGTATATCTTATTAATAATCTTATTATATCTTATTAATAATCTTATTATATCTTATTAATAATCTTATTATATCTTATTAATAATCTTATTATATCTTATTAATAATCTTAGTATATCTTATTAATAATCTTATTATATCTTATTAATAATCTTAGTATATCTTATTAATAATCTTATTATATCTTATTAATAATCTTAGTATATCTTATTAATAATCTTATTATATCTTATTAATAATCTTAGTATATCTTATTAATAATCTTATTATATCTTATTAATAATCTTAGTATATCTTATTAATAATCTTATTATATCTTATTAATAATCTTATTATATCTTATTAATAATCTTATTATATCTTATTAATAATCTTAGTATATCTTATTAATAATCTTATTATATCTTATTAATAATCTTAGTATATCTTATTAATAATCTTATTATATCTTATTAATAATCTTAGTATATCTTATTAATAATCTTAGTATATCTTATTAATAATCTTATTATATCTTATTAATAATCTTAGTATATCTTATTATATCTTAATATATTTGAATATATCTTAAATATTTTTTTAACATTCTTTATACCCAATACAAATATCATTTCTTCCTCCTTTATGTTTTATTTCTATATTTGATACTTCTCATCTTATTATTACTTTATTTCCCTAAAGGAATAAAAACTTCAATAATGGCTGAAGAGATGACATCAGCCCCTTCTTCCGTCTATCGTACTGCACTAAAGACTGCTAACAAAGTAAACAACATTAGAAACAACATTAGAGTATATATTATTTATAGATGTTCTATTTTATATTGTCTCTGTGTTTACATTTATCTTATTATCTTATTATATAATCACTGTGAATTTCTGATAAATTTATGTATTTATTAATTTCTGCAAATATACATTATAATTCGTATCTTATTAGAAAAATGTAATTAATATTGAAAATATTTATATTTAAGAATATTTAATAATATTTATATTAATAACACTTTGAATAGGTTGGTTTGACGCCGAAGAAGGAATTTGTCCTTTTTTTGACAATCTTCGAATCCACAATGATCAATAAAATGTTCTTTGGTAAACCAATCCAATTTGAATTAACATGGGGTCATATTGATTCAAAGACTAAAGAAGACAAAGATGGGTCAGATTGTTTTGAGAGTTCAGATAGTGAAGATGATAGTTCGACATCATTAATACAAGGTTTGATAACTAAGTATTTTGGTATTATGAATTGTAGGTAGGTAGGTAGGTAGGTAGGTAGGTAGGTAGGTAGGTAGGTAGGTAGGTAGGTAGGTAGGTAGGTAGGTAGGTAGGTAGGTAGGTAGGTAGGTAGGTAGGTAGGTAGGTAGGTAGGTAGGTAGGTAGGTAGGTAGGTAGGTAGGTAGGTAGGTAGGTAGGTAGGTAGGTAGGTAGGTAGGTAGGTAGGTAGGTAGGTAGGTAGGTAGGTAGGTAGGTAGGTAGGTAGGTAGGTAGGTAGGTAGGTAGGTAGGTAGGTAGGTAGGTAGGTAGGTAGGTAGGTAGGTAGGTAGGTAGGTAGGTAGGTAGGTAGGTAGGTAGGTAGGTAGGTAGGTAGGTAGGTAGGTAGGTAGGTAGGTAGGTAGGTAGGTAGGTAGGTAGGTAGGTAGGTAGGTAGGTAGGTAGGTAGGTAGGTAGGTAGGTAGGTAGGTAGGTAGGTAGGTAGGTAGGTAGGTAGGTAGGTAGGTAGGTAGGTAGGTAGGTAGGTAGGTACTTTATCTATCAATACCAGTTTTACGACTAAATAATATCAAATCTATAAAATCAAATGATGACACACTTATAACCTTATAACTTATAACCTCGATGCCAAGTAATTTGATAATGAAATTTAGTTAACCCAGATTTTATGAAAATGGAATATTTACATCAAATATATCAATTAGAGATTTTCATATTAATAAACTATTTAATTCCGCTTTAATGGTCGTGGTTTGAGATTCGGAGGATGCACGAAATATATAAATAGATGGATTGAGTATGGATAGGCTGATGTTAGGGCTCAATTATATAGACTTTTAAACTAAAACACAATATATTATAAACTAAATATAGGGCTAAACCTATGTTTTCAGACAATAATACTAACTGCCTAATGAAAGGGTGTAATTATAAATACGATCGTTTAAATCATATAATTCAAATATGCAACTATAATTATAATAATAGAATTCACGTCATAACTACGTAAATAAATTACTAATACAATACTTGAATAAATACAACTATATAAAAATACTAGAACCATATATACGATCGACTAACGGATTACGGAAACCAGACATACTAACTTACAAAATAAACTCAGAAACAGCATACATTATTGGCATACAGATATCTACAGACACTACTGACATTGACGCAAATTACATACAGAAAACATCTTACTACAATACCCCCGATATAACTGACTACGCAAAACATGTAACAAATCGAACAAAGATTGTGTTTAGCTCATTATTCTGGAACTGGCGAGGCGTCCGGTCTATACTTTCAGCTAAAGACTTACTAGCAATTGGTCTAACAAAGAAAGAAAATGAGATGATGAGCATCCGAACACTTGATGGCGGACTAGATCTCTACCTAAACTATTGTCTTTATTGTCTGATGTGATCGTCTTTATACATCAAGCCCCTCCCTTGCTATGTTATGGCATTTTTCTTATTATTTCTTATAATTAATTTGCTTTAATAAAAAATAATGGATAAATAAAATAAAAAATTAGTTAGGAAGGTAGGTAGGTATGTATTTATCTTGATATGTATGTATATATGTATGTATGTATGTATGTGTATATGTGTGAGTCTATATAGATATGTGTTTACTTATTTTTGGATGTATTTGGGTCTATAACATATATTATATTTTTATTAATATAAGTTTTTATGTTACACAACTTTTTTTTACAATAGATTACGTAAGTTCTCAAAAAAAATGCCGATGCAAGTCTTCATCGAGGATGTTGACTGTAATTGGTAAGGTAGGTAGATCTTACCATATGTTACTTAATGTTTTCACCTCAATAAACTACTAATCATCTCCTATTTATTTACTCCAATCATACTTTCTCACTTCCTCACCTTCTCGCTTCCTCACCTTCTCGCTTCCTCACCTTCTCTCTTCCTCACCTTCTCGCTTCCTCACTTTCTTGCTTCCTCACCTTCTCTCTTCCTCACCTTCTCCCTTCCTCACCTTCTCGCTTCCTCACCTTCTCCCTTCCTCACTTTCTCACTTCCTCACCTTCTCTCTTCCTCACCTTCTCGCTTCCTCACCTTCTCGCTTCCTCACCTTCTCTCTTTCTCACCTTCTCGCTTCCTCACCTTCTTGCTTCCTCACCTCCTCGCTTCCTCACCTTCTCGCTTCCTCACCTTCTCTCTTCCTCACCTTCTCGCTTCCTCACCTTCTCGCTTCCTCACCTTCTCTCTTTCTCACCTTCTCGCTTCCTCACCTTCTCACTTCCTCACCTTCTCACTTCCTCACCTTCTCTCTTTCTCACCTTCTCGCTTCCTCACCTTCTCACTTCCTCACCTTCTAGCTTCCTCACTTTCTTGCTTCCTCACCTTCTCTCTTCCTCACCTTCTCTCTTCCTCACCTTCTCGCTTCCTCACTTTCTTGCTTCCTCACTTTCTCGCTTCCTCACCTTCTCGCTTCCTCACCTTCTCGCTTCCTCACCTTCTCACTTCCTCACCTTCTCTCTTCCTCACCTTCTCACTTCCTCACCTTCTCTCTTCCTCACCTTCTCTCTTCCTCACCTTCTCCCTTCCTCACCTTCTCGCTTCCTCACCTTCTCACTTCCTCACCTTCTCACTTCCTCACCTTCTCTCTTTCTCACCTTCTCACTTCCTCACCTTCTCACTTCCTCACCTTCTCTCTTCCTCACCTTCTCACTTCCTCACCTTCTCACTTCCTCACCTTCTCTCTTTCTCATCTTCTCGCTTCCTCACCTTCTCACTTCCTCACCTTCTCTCTTCCTCACCTTCTCTCTTCCTCACCTTCTCCCTTCCTCACCTTCTCGCTTCCTCACCTTCTCACTTCCTCACCTTCTCACTTCCTCACCTTCTCTCTTTCTCACCTTCTCACTTCCTCACCTTCTCACTTCCTCACCTTCTCGCTTCCTCACCTTCTCTCTTCCTCACCTTCTCACTTCCTCACCTTCTCGCTTCCTCACCTTCTCGCTTCCTCACCTTCTCGCTTCCTCACCTTCTCGCTTCCTCACCTTCTCACTTCCTCACCTTCTCTCTTCCTCACCTTCTCGCTTCCTCACTTTCTTGCTTCCTCACTTTCTCGCTTCCTCACCTTCTCGCTTCCTCACTTTCTTGCTTCCTCACCTTCTCACTTCCTCACCTTCTCTCTTCCTCACCTTCTCTCTTCCTCACCTTCTCGCTTCCTCACCTTCTCGCTTCCTCACCTTCTCTCTTCCTCACCTCCTCCCTTCCTCACTTTCTCGCTTCCTCACCTTCTCACTTCCTCACCTTCTCCCTTCCTCACTTTCTTGCTTCCTCACTTTCTCGCTTCCTCACCTTCTCGATTCCTCACTTTCTTGCTTCCTCACCTTCTCACTTCCTCACCTTCTCTCTTCCTCACCTTCTCTCTTCCTCACCTTCTCGCTTCCTCACCTTATCGCTTCCTCACCTTCTCTCTTCCTCACCTTCTCGCTTCCTCACTTTCTTGCTTCCTCACCTTCTCACTTCCTCACCTTCTCTCTTCCTCACCTTCTCTCTTCCTCACCTTCTCGCTTCCTCACCTTCTCGCTTCCTCACCTTCTCTCTTCCTCACCTCCTCCCTTCCTCACTTTCTCGCTTCCTCACCTTCTCACTTCCTCACCTTCTCTCTTCCTCACCTTCTCTCTTCCTCACCTTCTCGCTTCCTCACCTTCTCGCTTCCTCACCTTCTCTCTTCCTCACCTCCTCCCTTCCTCACTTTCTCGCTTCCTCACCTTCTCGCTTCCTCACCTTCTCACTTCCTCACCTTCTCTCTTCCTCACCTTCTCGCTTCCTCACTTTCTTGCTTCCTCACTTTCTCGCTTCCTCACCTTCTCGCTTCCTCACTTTCTTGCTTCCTCACCTTCTCACTTCCTCACCTTCTCTCTTCCTCACCTTCTCCCTTCCTCACCTTCTCCCTTCCTCACTTTCTCACTTCCTCACCTTCTCTCTTCCTCACCTCCTCCCTTCCTCACTTTCTCGCTTCCTCACCTTCTCACTTCCTCACCTTCTCTCTTTCTCACCTTCTCGCTTCCTCACCTTCTCACTTCCTCACCTTCTCGCTTCCTCACCTTCTCTCTTCCTCACCTTCTCTCTTCCTCACCTTCTCGCTTCCTCACCTTCTTGCTTCCTCACTTTCTTGCTTCCTCACCTTCTCACTTCCTCACCTTCTCTCTTCCTCACCTTCTCACTTCCTCACCTTCTCGCTTCCTCACCTTCTCGCTTCCTCACCTTCTCACTTCCTCACCTCCTCTCTTCCTCACCTTCTTGCTTCCTCACTTTCTCACTTCCTCACCTCCTCTCTTCCTCACCTTCTTGCTTCCTCACTTTCTCACTTCCTCACCTCCTCACTTCCTCACCTTCTTGCTTCCTCACCTTCTCACTTCCTCACCTTCTCTCTTCCTCACCTTCTCACTTCCTCACCTTCTCGCTTCCTCACCTTCTCGCTTCCTCACCTTCTCACTTCCTCACCTCCTCTCTTCCTCACCTTCTCACTTCCTCACCTTCTCTCTTCCTCACTTTCTCACTTCCTCACCTTCTCGCTTCCTCACCTTCTCGCTTCCTCACCTTCTCACTTCCTCACCTTCTCGCTTCCTCACCTTCTCCCTTCCTTACTTTCTCACTTCCTCACCTTCTCGCTTCCTCACCTTCTCCCTTCCTTACTTTCTCACTTCCTCACCTTCTCGCTTCCTCACCTTCTCCCTTCCTCACCTTCTCGCTTCCTCACTTTCTCACTTCCTCACCTTCTCCCTTCCTCACTTTCTCACTTCCTCACCTTCTCGCTTCCTCACCTTCTCCCTTCCTCACTTTCTCACTTCCTCACCTTCTCGCTTCCTCACCTTCTCGCTTCCTCACCTTCTCCCTTCCTCACTTTCTCACTTCCTCACCTTCTCGCTTCCTCACCTTCTCCCTTCCTCACCTTCTTGCTTCCTCACCTTCTCGCTTCCTCACCTTCTCCCTTCCTCACTTTCTCACTTCCTCACCTTCTCGCTTCCTCACCTTCTCCCTTCCTCACTTTCTCACTTCCTCACCTTCTCGCTTCCTCACCTTCTCCCTTCCTCACCTTCTCGCTTCCTCACTTTCTCACTTCCTCACCTTCTCGCTTCCTCACCTTCTCCCTTCCTCACTTTCTCACTTCCTCACCTTCTCGCTTCCTCACCTTCTCCCTTCCTCACCTTCTCGCTTCCTCACCTTCTCACTTCCTCACCTCCTCTCTTCCTCACCTTCTTGCTTCCTCACTTTCTCACTTCCTCACCTTCTCGCTTCCTCACCTTCTCCCTTCCTCACCTTCTCGCTTCCTCACCTTCTCGCTTCCTCACCTTCTCTCTTCCTCACCTTCTCGCTTCCTCACCTTCTCGCTTCCTCACCTTCTCCCTTCCTCACCTTCTCCCTTCCTCACTTTCTCGCTTCCTCACCTCCTCTCTTCCTCACCTCCTCGCTTCCTCACCTTCTCGCTTCCTCACCTTCTCGCTTCCTCACCTTCTCACTTCCTCTCCTTCTCGCTTCCTCACCTTCTCTCTTCCTCACCTTCTCTCTTCCTCACCTTCTCCCTTCCTCACTTTCTCGCTTCCTCACCTTCTCTCTTCCTCACCTTCTCGCTTCCTCACCTTCTCGCTTCCTCACCTCTTCGCTTCCTCACCTTCTCCCTTCCTCACCTTCTCTCTTCCTCACTTTCTTGCTTCCTCACCTTCTCTCTTCCTCACCTTCTCCCTTCCTCACTTTCTCGCCTCTTCACCTTCTCTCATCCTCACCTTCTCCCTTCCTCACCTTCTCGCTTCCTCACCTTCTCGCTTCCTCACCTTCTCTCTTCCTCACCTTCTCCCTTCCTCACTTTCTCGCTTCCTCACCTTCTCTCTTCCTCACCTTCTCCCTTCCTCACCTTCTCGCTTCCTCACCTTCTCGCTTCCTCACCTTCTCGCTTCCTCACCTTCTCTCTTCCTCACCTTCTCCCTTCCTCACTTTCTCGCTTCCTCACCTTCTCTCTTCCTCACCTTCTCCCTTCCTCACCTTCTCGCTTCCTCACCTTCTCGCTTCCTCACCTTCTCCCTTCCTCACTTTCTCGCTTCCTCACCTTCTCTCTTCCTCACCTTCTCCCTTCCTCACCTTCTCGCTTCCTCACCTTCTCCCTTCCTCACCTTCTCGCTTCCTCACCTTCTCCCTTCCTCACCTTCTCGCTTCCTCACCTTCTCTCTTCCTCACCTTCTCTCTTCCTCACCTTCTCGATTCCTCACCTTCTCCCTTCCTCCCTTCCTCACTTCCTCACCTTCTCGCTTCCTCACCTTCTCCCTTCCTCACTTTCTCACTTCCTCACCTTCTCGCTTCCTCACCTTCTCCCTTCCTCACTTTCTCACTTCCTCACCTTCTCGCTTCCTCACCTTCTCGCTTCCTCACCTTCTCGCTTCCTCACCTTCTCACTTCCTCTCCTTCTCGCTTCCTCACCTTCTCTCTTCCTCACCTTCTCGCTTCCTCACCTTCTTGCTTCCTCACCTTCTTGCTTCCTCACCTCCTCGCTTCCTCACCTTCTCTCTTCCTCACTTTCTCGCTTCCTCACCTTCTCTCTTCCTCACCTTCTCGCTTCCTCACCTTCTCTCTTCCTCACCTTCTCCCTTCCTCACTTTCTCGCTTCCTCACCTTCTCTCTTCCTCACCTTCTCTCTTCTTCACCTTCTCTCTTCCTCACCTTCTCGATTCCTCACCTTCTCCCTTCCTCACTTTCTCACTTCCTCACCTTCTCGCTTCCTCACCTTCTCCCTTCCTCACTTTCTCACTTCCTCACCTTCTCGCTTCCTCACCTTCTCCCTTCCTCACTTTCTCACTTCCTCACCTTCTCGCTTCCTCACCTTCTCGCTTCCTCACCTTCTCGCTTCCTCACCTTCTCACTTCCTCTCCTTCTCGCTTCCTCACCTTCTCTCTTCCTCACCTTCTCCCTTCCTCACTTTCTCGCTTCCTCACCTTCTCTCTTCCTCACCTTCTCTCTTCTTCACCTTCTCTCTTCCTCACCTTCTCGATTCCTCACCTTCTCCCTTCCTCACTTTCTCACTTCCTCACCTTCTCGCTTCCTCACCTTCTCCCTTCCTCACTTTCTCACTTCCTCACCTTCTCGCTTCCTCACCTTCTCCCTTCCTCACTTTCTCACTTCCTCACCTTCTCGCTTCCTCACCTTCTCTCTTCCTCACCTTCTCGCTTCCTCTCCTTCTCCCTTCCTCACCTTCTCGCTTCCTCACCTTCTCCCTTCCTCACTTTCTCACTTCCTCACCTTCTCGCTTCCTCACCTTCTCGCTTCCTCACCTTCTCGCTTCCTCACCTTCTCACTTCCTCTCCTTCTCTCTTCCTCACCTTCTCACTTCCTCACCTTCTCTCTTCCTCACCTTCTCGCTTCCTCACCTTCTTGCTTCCTCACCTCCTCGCTTCCTCACCTTCTCTCTTCCTCACCTTCTTGCTTCCTCACCTTCTTGCTTCCTCACCTCCTCGCTTCCTCACCTTCTCTCTTCCTCACTTTCTCGCTTCCTCACCTTCTCTCTTCCTCACCTTCTCGCTTCATCACCTTCTCTCTTCCTCACCTTCTCGCTTCCTCACCTTCTCTCTTCCTCACCTTCTCTCTTCCTCACTTTCTCGCTTCCTCACCTTCTCTCTTCCTCACCTTCTCGCTTCCTCACCTTCTCACTTCCTCACCTTCTCACTTCCTCACCTTCTCTCTTCCTCACCTTCTCGCTTCCTCACCTTCTTGCTTCCTCACCTCCTCGCTTCCTCACCTTCTCTCTTCCTCACCTTCTTGCTTCCTCACCTTCTTGCTTCCTCACCTCCTCGCTTCCTCACCTTCTCTCTTCCTCACTTTCTCGCTTCCTCACCTTCTCTCTTCCTCACCTTCTCGCTTCATCACCTTCTCTCTTCCTCACCTTCTCGCTTCCTCACCTTCTCTCTTCCTCACCTTCTCTCTTCCTCACTTTCTCGCTTCCTCACCTTCTCTCTTCCTCACCTTCTCGCTTCCTCACCTTCTCACTTCCTCACCTTCTCCCTTCCTCACCTTCTCTCTTCCTCACCTTCTCTCTTCCTCACCTTCTCGCTTCCTCACCTTCTCTCTTCCTCACCTTCTCGCTTCCTCACCTTCTCTCTTCCTCACCTTCTCCCTTCCTCACTTTCTCGCTTCCTCACCTTCTCTCTTCCTCACCTTCTCTCTTCTTCACCTTCTCTCTTCCTCACCTTCTCGATTCCTCACCTTCTCCCTTCCTCACTTTCTCACTTCCTCACCTTCTCGCTTCCTCACCTTCTCCCTTCCTCACTTTCTCACTTCCTCACCTTCTCGCTTCCTCACCTTCTCCCTTCCTCACTTTCTCACTTCCTCACCTTCTCGCTTCCTCACCTTCTCGCTTCCTCACCTTCTCGCTTCCTCACCTTCTCACTTCCTCTCCTTCTCGCTTCCTCACCTTCTCTCTTCCTCACCTTCTCTCTTCCTCACCTTCTCCCTTCCTCACTTTCTCGCTTCCTCACCTTCTCTCTTCCTCACCTTCTCTCTTCTTCACCTTCTCTCTTCCTCACCTTCTCGATTCCTCACCTTCTCCCTTCCTCACTTTCTCACTTCCTCACCTTCTCGCTTCCTCACCTTCTCCCTTCCTCACTTTCTCACTTCCTCACCTTCTCGCTTCCTCACCTTCTCCCTTCCTCACTTTCTCACTTCCTCACCTTCTCGCTTCCTCACCTTCTCTCTTCCTCACCTTCTCGCTTCCTCACCTTCTCCCTTCCTCACTTTCTCGCTTCCTCACCTTCTCGCTTCCTCACCTTCTCGCTTCCTCACCTTCTCACTTCCTCACCTTCTCTCTTCCTCACTTTCTCACTTCCTCACCTTCTCGCTTCCTCACCTTCTCCCTTCCTCACTTTCTCACTTCCTCACCTTCTCGCTTCCTCTCCTTCTCCCTTCCTCACCTTCTCGCTTCCTCACCTTCTCGCTTCCTCACCTTCTTGCTTCCTCACCTCCTCGCTTCCTCACCTTCTCTCTTCCTCACCTTCTCGCTTCCTCACCTTCTTGCTTCCTCACCTCCTCGCTTCCTCACCTTCTCTCTTCCTCACCTTCTCGCTTCCTCACCTTCTCTCTTCCTCACCTTCTCGCTTCCTCACCTTCTCTCTTCCTCACCTTCTCGCTTCCTCACCTTCTCTCTTCCTCACCTTCTCTCTTCCTCACTTTCTCGCTTCCTCACCTTCTCTCTTCCTCACCATCTCGCTTCCTCACCTTCTCTCTTCCTCACCTTCTCGCTTCCTCACCTTCTCTCTTCCTCACCTTCTCTCTTCCTCACTTTCTCGCTTCCTCACCTTCTCTCTTCCTCACCTTCTCGCTTCCTCACCTTCTCACTTCCTCACCTTCTCGCTTCCTCACTTTCTCGCTTCCTCACCTTCTCGCTTCCTCACCTTCTCGCTTCCTCACCTCCTCGCTTCCTCACCTTCTCTCTTCCTCACCTTCTCTCTTCCTCACTTTCTCGCTTCCTCACCTCCTCGCTTCCTCACCTCCTCGCTTCCTCACCTTCTTGCTTTCTCACCTTTTTAGTTCTTCACCTCCTCTACCGTAGTCTCCTCTACCATAGTCTCCTCTACCATAGTCTCCTCTACCATAGTCTCCTCTACCATAGTCTCCTCTACCATAGTCTCCTCTACCATAGTCTCCTCTACCATAGTCTCCTCTACCATAGTCTCCTCTACCATAGTCTCCTCTACCATAGTCTCCTCTACCATAGTCTCCTCTACCATAGTCTCCTCTACCGTAGTCTCCTCTACCGTAGTCTCCTCTACCATAGTCTCCTCTACCATAGTCTCCTCTACCATAGTCTCCTCTACCATAGTCTCCTCTACCATAGTCTCCTCTACCATAGTCTCCTCTACCATAGTCTCCTCTACCATAGTCTCCTCTACCATAGTCTCCTCTACCATAGTCTCCTCTACCATAGTCTCCTCTACCATAGTCTCCTCTACCATAGTCTCCTCTACCATAGTCTCCTCTACCATAGTCTCCTCTACCATAGTCTCCTCTACCATAGTCTCCTCTACCATAGTCTCCTCTACCGTAGTCTCCTCTACCATAGTCTCCTCTACCATAGTCTCCTCTACCATAGTCTCCTCTACCGTAGTCTCCTCTACCATAGTCTCCTCTACCATAGTCTCCTCTACCATAGTCTCCTCTACCATAGTCTCCTCTACCATAGTCTCCTCTACCATAGTCTCCTCTACCATAGTCTCCTCTACCATAGTCTCCTCTACCATAGTCTCCTCTACCATAGTCTCCTCTACCATAGTCTCCTCTACCATAGTCTCCTCTACCGTAGTCTCCTCTACCATAGTCTCCTCTACCGTAGTCTCCTCTACCATAGTCTCCTCTACCATAGTCTCCTCTACCATAGTCTCCTCTACCATAGTCTCCTCTACCATAGTCTCCTCTACCGTAGTCTCCTCTACCATAGTCTCCTCTACCATAGTCTCCTCTACCGTAGTCTCCTCTACCATAGTCTCCTCTACCATAGTCTCCTCTACCATAGTCTCCTCTACCATAGTCTCCTCTACCGTAGTCTCCTCTACCGTAGTCTCCTCTACCGTAGTCTCCTCTACCGTAGTCTCCTCTACCGTAGTCTCCTCTACCATAGTCTCCTCTACCATAGTCTCCTCTACCATAGTCTCCTCTACCATAGTCTCCTCTACCATAGTCTCCTCTACCATAGTCTCCTCTACCATAGTCTCCTCTACCATAGTCTCCTCTACCGTAGTCTCCTCTACCGTAGTCTCCTCTACCATAGTCTCCTCTACCATAGTCTCCTCTACCATAGTCTCCTCTACCGTAGTCTCCTCTACCATAGTCTCCTCTACCATAGTCTCCTCTACCATAGTCTCCTCTACCATAGTCTCCTCTACCGTAGTCTCCTCTACCATAGTCTCCTCTACCATAGTCTCCTCTACCATAGTCTCCTCTACCATAGTCTCCTCTACCATAGTCTCCTCTACCATAGTCTCATCTACCATAGTCTCCTTTACCATAGTCTCCTCTACCATAGTCTCCTCTACCATAGTCTCCTCTACCATAGTCTCCTCTACCATAGTCTCCTTTACCATAGTCTCCTCTACCATAGTCTCCTCTACCATAGTCTCCTCTACCATAGTCTCCTCTACCATAGTCTCCTCTACCATAGTCTCCTTTACCATAGTCTCCTCTACCATAGTCTCCTCTACCATAGTCTCCTCTACCATAGTCTCCTCTACCATAGTCTCCTCTACCATAGTCTCCTCTACCGTAGTCTCCTCTACCGTAGTCTCCTCTACCATAGTCTCCTCTACCATAGTCTCCTCTACCATAGTCTCCTCTACCATAGTCTCCTCTACCATAGTCTCCTCTACCATAGTCTCCTCTACCATAGTCTCCTCTACCATAGTCTCCTCTACCATAGTCTCCTCTACCATAGTCTCCTCTACCATAGTCTCCTCTACCATAGTCTCCTCTACCATAGTCTCCTCTACCATAGTCTCCTCTACCATAGTCTCCTCTACCATAGTCTCCTCTACCATAGTCTCCTCTACCATAGTCTCCTCTACCATAGTCTCCTCTACCATAGTCTCCTCTACCATAGTCTCCTCTACAATAGTCTCCTCTACCATAGTCTCCTCTACCATAGTCTCCTCTACCATAGTCTCCTCTACCATAGTCTCCTCTACCATAGTCTACTCTACCATAGTCTCCTCTACCATAGTCTCCTCTACCATAGTCTCCTCTACCTTAGTCTCCTCTACCATAGTCTCCTCTACCATAGTCTCCTCTACCATAGTCTCCTCTACCATAGTCTCCTCTACCATAGTCTCCTCTACCATAGTCTCCTCTACCATAGTCTCCTCTACCATAGTCTCCTCTACCATAGTCTACTCTACCATAGTCTCCTCTACCATAGTCTCCTCTACCATAGTCTCCTCTACCATAGTCTCCTCTACCATAGTCTCCTCTACCATAGTCTCCTCTACCATAGTCTCCTCTACCATAGTCTCCTCTACCATAGTCTCCTCTACCATAGTCTCCTCTACCATAGTCTCCTCTACCATAGTCTCCTCTACCATAGTCTCCTCTACCATAGTCTCCTCTACCGTAGTCTCCTCTACCATAGTCTCCTCTACCATAGTCTCCTCTACCATAGTCTCCTCTACCATAGTCTCCTCTACCATAGTCTCCTCTACCATAGTCTCCTCTACCATAGTCTCCTCTACCGTAGTCTCCTCTACCATAGTCTCCTCTACCATAGTCTCCTCTACCATAGTCTCATCTACCATAGTCATACCAATACAAATTCTCTTAATACCTTTATGTTATTAATGTAAATAACAAAAGGTCACGCCCTTTAACCTCTAAGATATGTCAATTGAACCACAGAGTAACTACTGCCATATAGAAATCTCCAATGAGAAGCCGTGTCTCTTTATCAAAATAATGCTAGAAGATCTATCTAAACGTCTCTATCACTCTAACATGTTGGAATCCATCTCCGAAGATCTGGTTGGCAAATTTAATTCACTTTAATAACATCAATAGTGTAATTGTATGTGTAAATATGTTATATATGTATTTATAGACTGATAAGTAGTAATGTTACACAGGTTTACATCAAGATAGTATTAAAAAGTGAATCTACTCGCATTAAAACTAAAACATAACTGTATAGAACTATAGTCATAAGTATTAAATAATGTTACCAAATTTAGAGTAGTAAATGTAAGGAATGCAACTAAATATATATTATATAATAATATCAATTATTATCTTTATATTGTTTTAACTTCTAAATTTGTTGGGTTTGAAATTGATTTTAAAGATATCATTTACAAGCATCAATTTCATATTTGCAATTTATTTGAATAGATATAAAATGTTATCAAAGCATATTTTAATTTTCAAAATAAGCACCCAAAATTGTTTAATTTCTAGGTAAATATTATAATAATTTCCTAGCTATATTAGATGGCTATTAGATATCTAATATAACTGACAACATACATAATATTGTACTAATAATTTATTTAATAATATTTAATTGAACATTTTTTCTTTATTTAAAAATTAATTTTATAGTATATTATGATTATAAGTATGAAGTATGAAGTATGATTATATAATATACTATAATATGTAATAATATATGCAATGCAATATATAATAAAACAATATTATTTTGAATTAATATTTAAAATCTATATTTTAAATATTATAGATATTAATACTTTAATACTTTATAGATCAATGACTTGGAGGAAGTTGCTTTTCTAATAAAACAAGATTTCTTGAAAAAAGCTACTAAAATTCTTGTTAAATCTTTATCATCACTAACTGAAGGTGTTTATCTATCTCCTTATAACTGTTCCTCTATCTCCTTATAACTGTTCCTCTATCTCCTTATAACTGTTCCTCTATCTCCTTATAACTGTTCCTCTATCTCCTTATAACTGTTCCTCTATCTCCTTATAACTATTCCTCTATCTCCTTATAACTGTTCCTCTATCTCCTTACAACTGTCCCTCTATCTCCTTATAACTGTTCCTCTATCTCCTTATAACTGTCCCTCTATCTCTCGCTATATCTCCTTATAACTGTTCCTCTATCTCTCGCTATATCTCCTTACAACTGTCCCTCTATCTCCTTATAACTGTCCCTCTATCTCCTTATAACTGTCCCTCTATCTCCTTACAACTGTTCCTCTATCTCCTTATAACTGTCCCTCTATCTCTCGCTATATCTCCTTATAACTGTCCCTCTATCTCTCGCTATATCTCCTTATAACTGTCCCTCTATCTTTCGCTCTAACTCCTTACAACTGGCCCTCTATCTCCTTATAACTGTCCCTCTATCTCCTTATAACTGTCCCTCTATCTCTCGCTATATCTCCTTATAACTGTCCCTCTATCTTTCGCTCTATCTCCTTATAACTGTTCCTCTATCTCCTTATAACTGTTCCTCTATCTCCTTATAACTGTTCCTCTATCTCCTTATAACTGTTCCTCTATCTCCTTATAACTGTTCCTCTATCTCCTTACAACTGTCCCTCTATCTCCTTACAACTGTTCCTCTATCTCCTTACAACTGTCCCTCTATCTCCTTATAACTGTTCCTATATCTCCTTACAACTGTTCCTCTATCTCCTTACAACTGTCCCTCTATCTCCTTACAACTGTTCCTCTATCTCCTTACAACTGTCCCTCTATCTCCTTATAACTGTTCCTCTATCTCCTTACAACTGTCCCTCTATCTCCTTATAACTGTTCCTCTATCTCCTTACAACTGTCCCTCTATCTCCTTATAACTGTTCCTCTATCTCCTTATAACTGTCCCTCTATCTCCTTACAACTGTTCCTCTATCTCCTTACAACTGTCCCTCTATCTCCTTATAACTGTTCCTCTATCTCCTTATAACTGTTCCTCTATCTCCTTATAACTGTCCCTCTATCTCCTTACAACTGTCCCTCTATCTCCTTATAACTGTTCCTATATCTCCTTATAACTGTTCCTCTATCTCCTTATAACTGTTCCTCTATCTCCTTATAACTGTTCCTCTATCTCCTTATAACTGTTCCTCTATCTCCTTACAACTGTTCCTCTATCTCCTTACAACTGTTCCTCTATCTCCTTATAACTGTCCCTCTATCTCCTTATAACTGTTCCTCTATCTCCTTATAACTGTTCCTCTATCTCCTTATAACTGTTCCTCTATCTCCTTATAACTGTCCCTCTATCTCCTTATAACTGTTCCTCTATCTCCTTATAACTGTTCCTCTATCTCCTTATAACTGTTCCTCTATCTCCTTATAACTGTTCCTATATCTCCTTATAACTGTTCCTCTATCTCCTTATAACTGTTCCTCTATCTCCTTATAACTGTCCCTCTATCTCCTTATAACTGTTCCTCTATCTCCTTATAACTGTTCCTCTATCTCCTTATAACTGTTCCTCTATCTCCTTATAACTGTTCCTCTATCTCCTTATAACTGTTCCTCTATCTCCTTATAACTGTTCCTCTATCTCCTTATAACTGTTCCTCTATCTCCTTATAACTATTCCTCTATCTCCTTATAACTGTTCCTCTATCTCCTTATAACTGTTCCTCTATCTCCTTATAACTGTTCCTCTATCTCCTTATAACTGTTCCTCTATCTCCTTATAACTGTTCCTCTATCTCCTTATAACTGTTCCTCTATCTCCTTATAACTGTTCCTCTATCTCCTTATAACTGTTCCTCTATCTCCTTATAACTGTTCCTCTATCTCCTTATAACTGTTCCTATATCTCCTTACAACTGTTCCTCTATCTCCTTACAACTGTCCCTCTATCTCCTTACAACTGTTCCTCTATCTCCTTACAACTGTCCCTCTATCTCCTTATAACTGTTCCTCTATCTCCTTATAACTGTCCCTCTATCTCCTTATAACTGTTCCTCTATCTCCTTATAACTGTCCCTCTATCTCCTTATAACTGTTCCTCTATCTCCTTATAACTGTTCCTCTATCTCCTTATAACTGTTCCTCTATCTCCTTATAACTGTTCCTCTATCTCCTTATAACTGTCCCTCTATCTCCTTATAACTGTCCCTCTATCTCCTTATAACTGTTCCTCTATCTCCTTATAACTGTTCCTCTATCTCCTTATAACTGTTCCTCTATCTCCTTATAACTGTTCCTCTATCTCCTTATAACTATTCCTCTATCTCCTTATAACTGTCCTCTATCTCCTTATAACTGTTCCTCTATCTCCTTATAACTGTCCCTCTATCTCCTTATAACTATTCCTCTATCTCCTTATAACTGTCCTCTATCTCCTTATAACTGTTCCTCTATCTCCTTATAACTGTTCCTCTATCTCCTTATAACTATTCCTCTATCTCCTTATAACTGTCCTCTATCTCCTTATAACTGTTCCTCTATCTCCTTACAACTGTCCCTCTATCTCCTTATAACTGTTCCTCTATCTCCTTATAACTGTTTATCTATCTCCTTATAACTGTTCCTCTATCTCCTTATAACTGTTCCTCTATCTCCTTATAACTATTCCTCTATCTCCTTATAACTGTCCTCTATCTCCTTATAACTGTTCCTCTATCTCCTTATAACTGTCCTCTATCTCCTTATAACTGTTCCTATATCTCCTTATAACTGTTCCTCTATCTCCTTACAACTGTCCCTCTATCTCCTTATAACTGTTCCTCTATCTCCTTATAACTGTCCCTCTATCTCCTTATAACTGTTCCTCTATCTCCTTATAACTGTTTATCTATCTCCTTATAACTGTTCCTCTATCTCCTTATAACTGTTCCTCTATCTCCTTTTAACTATTCCTCTATCTCCTTATAACTGTTCCTCTATCTCCTTACAACTGTTCCTCTATCTCCTTATAACTGTTTATCTATCTCCTTATAACTGTTCCTCTATCTCCTTATAACTGTCCTCTATCTCCTTATAACTGTTCCTCTATCTCCTTACAACTGTCCCTCTATCTCCTTATAACTGTTCCTCTATCTCCTTATAACTGTCCCTCTATCTCCTTATAACTGTCCCTCTATCTCCTTATAACTGTTCCTCTATCTCCTTATAACTGTTCCTCTATCTCCTTATAACTGTTCCTCTATCTCCTTATAACTGTTCCTCTATCTCCTTATAACTGTTCCTCTATCTCCTTTTAACTATTCCTCTATCTCCTTATAACTGTTCCTCTATCTCCTTATAACTGTTCCTCTATCTCCTTATAACTGTTCCTCTATCTCCTTACAACTGTTCCTCTATCTCCTTACAACTGTTCCTCTATCTCCTTATAACTGTTCCTCTATCTCCTTATAACTGTCCCTCTATCTCCTTATAACTATTCCTCTATCTCCTTATAACTGTTCCTCTATCTCCTTATAACTGTTCCTCTATCTCCTTATAACTGTTCCTCTATCTCCTTACAACTGTTCCTCTATCTCCTTATAACTGTTCCTCTATCTCCTTATAACTGTTCCTCTATCTCCTTATAACTGTTCCTCTATCTCCTTACAACTGTTCCTCTATCTCCTTACAACTGTTCCTCTATCTCCTTATAACTGTTCCTCTATCTCCTTATAACTATTCCTCTATCTCCTTATAACTGTTCCTCTATCTCCTTATAACTGTTCCTCTATCTCCTTATAACTGTTCCTCTATCTCCTTATAACTGTTCCTCTATCTCCTTATAACTGTTCCTCTATCTCCTTATAACTATTCCTCTATCTCCTTATAACTGTTCCTCTATCTCCTTATAACTGTTCCTCTATCTCCTTATAACTGTTCCTCTATCTCCTTATAACTGTTCCTCTATCTCCTTATAACTGTTCCTCTATCTCCTTATAACTATTCCTCTATCTCCTTATAACTGTCCCTCTATCTCCTTATAACTGTTCCTCTATCTCCTTATAACTGTCCCTCTATCTCCTTATAACTATTCCTCTATCTCCTTATAACTGTTCCTCTATCTCCTTATAACTGTTCCTCTATCTCCTTATAACTGTTCCTCTATCTCCTTACAACTGTCCCTCTATCTCCTTACAACTGTCCCTCTATCTCCTTATAACTGTCCCTCTATCTCTCGCTATATCTCCTTATAACTGTTCCTCTATCTTTCGCTATATCTCCTTACAACTGTCCCTCTATCTCCTTATAACTGTTCCTCTATCTCCTTATAACTGTTCCTCTATCTCCTTATAACTGTTCCTCTATCTCCTTATAACTGTTCCTCTATCTCCTTATAACTGTTCCTCTATCTCCTTATAACTGTTCCTCTATCTCCTTATAACTGTCCTCTATCTCCTTATAACTGTTCCTCTATCTCCTTATAACTGTTCCTCTATCTCCTTATAACTGTTCCTCTATCTCCTTATAACTGTTCCTCTATCTCCTTATAACTGTTCCTCTATCTCCTTATAACTGTTCCTCTATCTCCTTATAACTGTTCCTCTATCTCCTTATAACTGTTCCTCTATCTCCTTATAACTGTCCTCTATCTCCTTATAACTGTTCCTCTATCTCCTTATAACTGTTCCTCTATCTCCTTATAACTGTTCCTCTATCTCCTTATAACTGTTCCTCTATCTCCTTATAACTGTTCCTCTATCTCCTTATAACTGTTCCTCTATCTCCTTACAACTGTTCCTCTATCTCCTTACAACTGTTCCTCTATCTCCTTATAACTGTTCCTCTATCTCCTTACAACTGTCCCTCTATCTCCTTATAACTGTCCCTCTATCTCTCGCTATATCTCCTTATAACTGTTCCTCTATCTTTCGCTATATCTCCTTACAACTGTCCCTCTATCTCCTTATAACTGTTCCTCTATCTCCTTATAACTGTTCCTCTATCTCCTTATAACTGTTCCTCTATCTCCTTACAACTGTTCCTCTATCTCCTTATAACTGTTCCTCTATCTCCTTATAACTGTTCCTCTATCTCCTTATAACTGTTCCTCTATCTCCTTATAACTGTTCCTCTATCTCCTTATAACTGTTCCTCTATCTCCTTACAACTGTTCCTCTATCTCCTTACAACTGTCCCTCTATCTCCTTTTAACTGTTCCTCTATCTCCTTATAACTGTTCCTCTATCTCCTTATAACTGTCCCTCTATCTCCTTACAACTGTTCCTCTATCTCCTTACAACTGTCCCTCTATCTCCTTTTAACTGTTCCTCTATCTCCTTATAACTGTTCCTCTATCTCCTTATAACTGTTCCTCTATCTCCTTATAACTGTTCCTCTATCTCCTTATAACTGTTCCTCTATCTCCTTATAACTGTTCCTCTATCTCCTTATAACTGTTCCTCTATCTCCTTATAACTGTCCCTCTATCTCCTTATAACTGTTCCTCTATCTCCTTACAACTGTCCCTCTATCTCCTTATAACTGTTCCTCTATCTCCTTACAACTGTCCCTCTATCTCCTTATAACTGTTCCTCTATCTCCTTACAACTGTTCCTCTATCTCCTTATAACTATTCCTCTATCTCCTTACAACTGTCCCTCTATCTCCTTATAACTGTCCCTCTATCTCCTTATAACTGTTCCTCTATCTCCTTATAACTGTTCCTCTATCTCCTTATAACTGTTCCTCTATCTCCTTATAACTGTTCCTCTATCTCCTTATAACTGTCCCTCTATCTCCTTATAACTGTTCCTCTATCTCCTTATAACTGTTCCTCTATCTCCTTATAACTGTCCCTCTATCTCCTTATAACTGTTCCTCTATCTCCTTATAACTGTTCCTCTATCTCCTTATAACTGTCCCTCTATCTCCTTATAACTGTTCCTCTATCTCCTTATAACTGTTCCTCTATCTCCTTATAACTGTCCCTCTATCTCCTTTTAACTATTCCTCTATCTCCTTATAACTGTTCCTCTATCTCCTTATAACTGTTCCTCTATCTCCTTATAACTGTTCCTCTATCTCCTTATAACTGTCCCTCTATCTCCTTATAACTGTTCCTCTATCTCCTTATAACTGTTCCTCTATCTCCTTATAACTGTCCCTCTATCTCCTTATAACTGTTCCTCTATCTCCTTATAACTGTTCCTCTATCTCCTTACAACTGTTCCTCTATCTCCTTACAACTGTCCCTCTATCTCCTTATAACTGTCCTCTATCTCCTTATAACTGTTCCTCTATCTCCTTATAACTGTTCCTCTATCTCCTTACAACTGTCCCTCTATCTCCTTATAACTGTCCTCTATCTCCTTATAACTGTTCCTCTATCTCCTTTTAACTGTCCTCTATCTCCTTATAACTGTCCTCTATCTCCTTACAACTGTCCCTCTATCTCCTTATAACTGTCCTCTATCTCCTTACAACTGTCCCTCTATCTCCTTATAACTGTCCTCTATCTCCTTATAACTGTTCCTCTATCTCCTTATAACTGTTCCTCTATCTCCTTTTAACTGTTTATCTATCTCCTTATAACTGTTCCTCTATCTCCTTATAACTATTCCTCTATCTCCTTATAACTGTTTATCTATCTCCTTATAACTGTTCCTCTATCTCCTTATAACTGTTCCTCTATCTCCTTATAACTGTCCCTCTATCTCCTTATAACTGTTCCTCTATCTCCTTATAACTGTCCCTCTATCTCC
This sequence comes from Osedax frankpressi, assembly GCA_964035775.1. Lineage (NCBI taxonomy): Eukaryota > Metazoa > Annelida > Polychaeta > Sabellida > Siboglinidae > Osedax > Osedax frankpressi. Next base: position 29,265 of record CAXIVS010000148.1, read on the forward strand.
TTATAACTGTTCCTCTATCTCCTTATAACTGTTCCTCTATCTCCTTATAACTGTTCCTCTATCTCCTTACAACTGTTCCTCTATCTCCTTATAACTGTCCTCTATCTCCTTATAACTGTTCCTCTATCTCCTTATAACTGTTCCTCTATCTCCTTATAACTGTTCCTCTATCTCCTTATAACTGTCCCTCTATCTCCTTATAACTGTTCCTCTATCTCCTTATAACTGTTCCTATATCTCCTTATAACTGTTCCTCTATCTCCTTATAACTGTTCCTCTATCTCCTTATAACTGTTCCTCTATCTCCTTATAACTGTCCCTCTATCTCCTTATAACTATTCCTCTATCTCCTTACAACTGTTCCTCTATCTCCTTACAACTGTTCCTCTATCTCCTTATAACTGTCCCTCTATCTCCTTTTAACTATTCCTCTATCTCCTTATAACTGTTCCTCTATCTCCTTATAACTGTTCCTCTATCTCCTTATAACTGTCCCTCTATCTCCTTTTAACTATTCCTCTATCTCCTTATAACTGTTCCTCTATCTCCTTACAACTGTTCCTCTATCTCCTTATAACTGTCCCTCTATCTCCTTTTAACTATTCCTCTATCTCCTTATAACTGTTCCTCTATCTCCTTATAACTGTTCCTCTATCTCCTTACAACTGTCCCTCTATCTCCTTACAACTGTCCCTCTATCTCCTTATAACTGTTCCTCTATCTCCTTATAACTGTTCCTCTATCTCCTTATAACTGTCCCTCTATCTCCTTATAACTATTCCTCTATCTCCTTATAACTGTTTATCTATCTCCTTATAACTGTTCCTCTATATCCTTATAACTGTTCCTCTATCTCCTTATAACTGTCCCTCTATCTCCTTATAACTGTTCCTATATCTCCTTACAACTGTTCCTCTATCTCCTTATAACTGTCCCTCTATCTCCTTATAACTGTTCCTCTATCTCCTTATAACTGTTCCTCTATCTCCTTATAACTGTTCCTCTATCTCCTTATAACTGTTCCTCTATCTCCTTATAACTGTTCCTCTATCTCCTTATAACTGTTCCTCTATCTCCTTATAACTGTCCCTCTATCTCCTTATAACTGTTCCTCTATCTCCTTATAACTGTCCCTCTATATCCTTATAACTGTTCCTCTATCTCCTTATAACTGTCCCTCTATCTCCTTATAACTGTTCCTCTATCTCCTTATAACTGTTCCTCTATCTCCTTATAACTGTCCCTCTATCTCCTTATAACTGTTCCTCTATCTCCTTATAACTGTTCCTCTATCTCCTTATAACTGTTCCTCTATCTCCTTATAACTGTCCCTCTATCTCCTTATAACTGTTCCTCTATCTCCTTATAACTGTTCCTCTATCTCCTTATAACTGTTCCTCTATCTCCTTATAACTGTTCCTCTATCTCCTTATAACTGTTCCTCTATCTCCTTATAACTGTTTATCTATCTCCTTATAACTGTTCCTCTATCTCCTTACAACTGTTCCTCTATCTCCTTATAACTGTTCCTCTATCTCCTTACAACTGTCCCTCTATCTCCTTATAACTGTTCCTCTATCTCCTTATAACTGTCCCTCTATCTCCTTATAACTGTTCCTCTATCTCCTTATAACTGTCCCTCTATCTCCTTATAACTGTTCCTCTATCTCCTTATAACTGTTCCTCTATCTCCTTATAACTGTCCCTCTATCTCCTTATAACTGTTCCTCTATCTCCTTATAACTGTTCCTCTATCTCCTTACAACTGTCCCTCTATCTCCTTTTAACTATTCCTCTATCTCCTTATAACTGTTCCTCTATCTCCTTATAACTGTTCCTCTATCTCCTTATAACTGTTCCTCTATCTCCTTATAACTGTCCCTCTATCTCCTTATAACTGTTCCTCTATCTCCTTATAACTGTTCCTCTATCTCCTTATAACTGTTCCTCTATCTCCTTATAACTGTCCCTCTATCTCCTTATAACTATTCCTCTATCTCCTTATAACTGTTTATCTATCTCCTTATAACTGTTCCTCTATATCCTTATAACTGTTCCTCTATCTCCTTATAACTGTTCCTCTATCTCCTTACAACTGTTCCTCTATCTCCTTATAACTGTTCCTCTATCTCCTTATAACTGTTCCTCTATCTCCTTATAACTGTTCCTCTATCTCCTTATAACTGTCCCTCTATCTCCTTATAACTGTTCCTCTATCTCCTTATAACTGTTCCTCTATCTCCTTATAACTGTTCCTCTATCTCCTTATAACTGTTCCTCTATCTCCTTATAACTGTCCCTCTATCTCCTTATAACTGTTCCTCTATCTCCTTATAACTGTTCCTCTATCTCCTTATAACTGTTCCTCTATCTCCTTTTAACTATTCCTCTATCTCCTTATAACTGTTCCTCTATCTCCTTATAACTGTTCCTCTATCTCCTTATAACTGTTCCTCTATCTCCTTATAACTGTCCCTCTATCTCCTTACAACTGTCCCTCTATCTCCTTATAACTGTTCCTCTATCTCCTTATAACTGTCCCTCTATCTCCTTATAACTGTTCCTCTATCTCCTTATAACTGTTCCTCTATCTCCTTATAACTGTCCTCTATCTCCTTATAACTGTCCCTCTATCTCTCGCTATATCTCCTTATAACTGTTCCTCTATCTCTCGCTATATCTCCTTACAACTGTCCCTCTATCTCCTTATAACTGTTCCTCTATCTCCTTATAACTGTTCCTCTATCTCCTTATAACTGTTCCTCTATCTCCTTATAACTGTTCCTCTATCTCCTTATAACTGTTCCTCTATCTCCTTATAACTGTTCCTCTATCTCCTTATAACTGTCCCTATATCTCCTTACAACTGTTCCTCTATCTCCTTATAACTGTCCCTCTATCTCTCGCTATATCTCCTTATAACTGTTCCTCTATCTCTCGCTATATCTCCTTACAACTGTCCCTCTATCTCCTTATAACTGTTCCTCTATCTCCTTATAACTGTTCCTCTATCTCCTTATAACTGTTCCTCTATCTCCTTATAACTGTTCCTCTATCTCCTTACAACTGTTCCTCTATCTCCTTATAACTGTTCCTCTATCTCCTTATAACTGTTCCTCTATCTCCTTATAACTGTTCCTCTATCTCCTTATAACTGTTCCTCTATCTCCTTATAACTGTTCCTCTATCTCCTTATAACTGTTCCTCTATCTCCTTATAACTGTTCCTCTATCTCCTTATAACTGTTCCTCTATCTCCTTATAACTGTCCCTCTATCTCCTTATAACTGTTCCTCTATCTCCTTACAACTGTTCCTCTATCTCCTTATAACTGTTCCTCTATCTCCTTTTAACTATTCCTCTATCTCCTTATAACTGTTCCTCTATCTCCTTACAACTGTTCCTCTATCTCCTTATAACTGTTCCTCTATCTCCTTTTAACTATTCCTCTATCTCCTTATAACTGTTCCTCTATCTCCTTATAACTGTTCCTCTATCTCCTTATAACTGTTCCTCTATCTCCTTACAACTGTTCCTCTATCTCCTTATAACTGTTCCTCTATCTCCTTATAACTGTTCCTCTATCTCCTTATAACTGTTCCTCTATCTCCTTATAACTGTTCCTCTATCTCCTTACAACTGTCCCTCTATCTCCTTATAACTGTCCCTCTATCTCCTTATAACTGTTTATCTATCTCCTTATAACTGTTTATCTATCTCCTTATAACTGTTCCTCTATCTCCTTACAACTGTCCCTCTATCTCCTTACAACTGTTCCTCTATCTCCTTATAACTGTTCCTCTATCTCCTTACAACTGTCCCTCTATCTCCTTATAACTGTTCCTCTATCTCCTTATAACTGTTCCTCTATCTCCTTATAACTGTTCCTCTATCTCCTTATAACTGTTCCTCTATCTCCTTATAACTGTTCCTCTATCTCCTTATAACTGTTTATCTATCTCCTTATAACTGTCCCTCTATCTCCTTATAACTGTTCCTCTATCTCCTTATAACTGTTCCTCTATCTCCTTATAACTGTTCCTCTATCTCCTTACAACTGTCCCTCTATCTCCTTATAACTGTTCCTCTATCTCCTTATAACTGTTTATCTATCTCCTTATAACTGTCCCTCTATCTCCTTATAACTGTTCCTCTATCTCCTTATAACTGTTCCTCTATCTCCTTATAACTGTTCCTCTATCTCCTTATAACTGTTCCTCTATCTCCTTATAACTGTTCCTCTATCTCCTTACAACTGTTCCTCTATCTCCTTACAACTGTTCCTCTATCTCCTTATAACTGTTCCTCTATCTCCTTACAACTGTCCCTCTATCTCCTTATAACTGTTTATCTATCTCCTTATAACTGTTTATCTATCTCCTTATAACTGTTCCTCTATCTCCTTATAACTGTTCCTCTATCTCCTTATAACTGTTCCTCTATCTCCTTATAACTATTCCTCTATCTCCTTATAACTGTTCCTCTATCTCCTTATAACTGTTCCTCTATCTCCTTATAACTGTTCCTCTATCTCCTTATAACTGTTCCTCTATCTCCTTATAACTGTCCTCTATCTCCTTATAACTGTCCCTCTATCTCCTTATAACTGTTCCTCTATCTCCTTATAACTGTTCCTCTATCTCCTTATAACTGTTCCTCTATCTCCTTATAACTGTTCCTCTATCTCCTTATAACTATTCCTCTATCTCCTTATAACTATTCCTCTATCTCCTTATAACTATTCCTCTATCTCCTTATAACTGTTCCTCTATCTCCTTATAACTGTTCCTCTATCTCCTTATAACTGTTCCTCTATCTCCTTATAACTGTTCCTCTATCTCCTTATAACTATTCCTCTATCTCCTTATAACTATTCCTCTATCTCCTTATAACTATTCCTCTATCTCCTTATAACTGTTCCTCTATCTCCTTATAACTGTTCCTCTATCTCCTTATAACTGTTCCTCTATCTCCTTATAACTGTTCCTCTATCTCCTTACAACTGTTCCTCTATCTCCTTATAACTATTCCTCTATCTCCTTATAACTGTTCCTCTATCTCCTTATAACTGTCCTCTATCTCCTTATAACTGTTCCTCTATCTCCTTATAACTGTTCCTCTATCTCCTTATAACTGTTCCTCTATCTCCTTATAACTGTTCCTCTATCTCCTTATAACTGTTCCTCTATCTCCTTATAACTATTCCTCTATCTCCTTATAACTGTTCCTCTATCTCCTTATAACTGTCCTCTATCTCCTTATAACTGTTCCTCTATCTCCTTATAACTGTTCCTCTATCTCCTTATAACTGTTCCTCTATCTCCTTACAACTGTCCCTCTATCTCCTTATAACTGTTCCTCTATCTCCTTATAACTGTCCCTCTATCTCCTTATAACTGTTCCTCTATCTCCTTATAACTGTCCCTCTATCTCCTTATAACTGTTCCTCTATCTCCTTATAACTGTCCCTCTATCTCCTTATAACTGTCCCTCTATCTCCTTATAACTGTTCCTCTATCTCCTTATAACTGTTCCTCTATCTCCTTATAACTGTTCCTCTATCTCCTTATAACTGTTCCTCTATCTCCTTATAACTGTTCCTCTATCTCCTTTTAACTATTCCTCTATCTCCTTATAACTGTTCCTCTATCTCCTTACAACTGTTCCTCTATCTCCTTATAACTGTTCCTCTATCTCCTTTTAACTATTCCTCTATCTCCTTATAACTGTTCCTCTATCTCCTTATAACTGTTCCTCTATCTCCTTATAACTGTTCCTCTATCTCCTTACAACTGTCCCTCTATCTCCTTATAACTGTTCCTCTATCTCCTTATAACTGTTCCTCTATCTCCTTTTAACTATTCCTCTATCTCCTTATAACTGTTCCTCTATCTCCTTATAACTGTTCCTCTATCTCCTTATAACTGTTCCTCTATCTCCTTACAACTGTCCCTCTATCTCCTTACAACTGTTCCTCTATCTCCTTATAACTGTTCCTCTATCTCCTTATAACTGTTCCTCTATCTCCTTATAACTGTTCCTCTATCTCCTTATAACTGTCCCTCTATCTCCTTTTAACTATTCCTCTATCTCCTTATAACTGTTCCTCTATCTCCTTATAACTGTTCCTCTATCTCCTTATAACTGTTCCTCTATCTCCTTATAACTGTTCCTCTATCTCCTTTTAACTATTCCTCTATCTCCTTTTAACTGTTCCTCTATCTCCTTATAACTGTTCCTCTATCTCCTTACAACTGTTCCTCTATCTCCTTATAACTGTTCCTCTATCTCCTTATAACTGTTCCTCTATCTCCTTATAACTGTTCCTCTATCTCCTTATAACTGTTCCTCTATCTCCTTATAACTGTTCCTCTATCTCCTTATAACTGTTCCTCTATCTCCTTATAACTATTCCTCTATCTCCTTATAACTGTTCCTCTATATCCTTATAACTGTTCCTCTATCTCCTTATAACTGTTCCTCTATCTCCTTATAACTGTTCCTCTATCTCCTTATAACTGTTCCTCTATCTCCTTATAACTGTTCCTCTATCTCCTTATAACTGTCCCTCTATCTCCTTATAACTGTTCCTCTATCTCCTTATAACTGTCCCTCTATCTCCTTACAACTGTTCCTCTATCTCCTTATAACTGTTCCTCTATCTCCTTATAACTGTTCCTCTATCTCCTTATAACTGTCCTCTATCTCCTTATAACTGTTCCTCTATCTCCTTATAACTGTTCCTCTATCTCCTTATAACTATTCCTCTATCTCCTTATAACTGTTCCTCTATCTCCTTATAACTGTCCTCTATCTCCTTATAACTGTTCCTCTATCTCCTTATAACTGTTCCTCTATCTCCTTATAACTGTCCTCTATCTCCTTATAACTGTTCCTATATCTCCTTATAACTGTTCCTCTATCTCCTTATAACTGTTCCTCTATCTCCTTATAACTGTTCCTCTATCTCCTTATAACTGTCCCTCTATCTCCTTATAACTATTCCTCTATCTCCTTACAACTGTTCCTCTATCTCCTTACAACTGTTCCTCTATCTCCTTATAACTGTCCCTCTATCTCCTTTTAACTATTCCTCTATCTCCTTATAACTGTTCCTCTATCTCCTTATAACTGTTCCTCTATCTCCTTATAACTGTTCCTCTATCTCCTTATAACTGTCCCTCTATCTCCTTATAACTATTCCTCTATCTCCTTATAACTGTTTATCTATCTCCTTATAACTGTTCCTCTATATCCTTATAACTGTTCCTCTATCTCCTTATAACTGTCCCTCTATCTCCTTATAACTGTTCCTCTATCTCCTTATAACTGTTCCTCTATCTCCTTATAACTGTCCCTCTATCTCCTTATAACTGTTCCTCTATCTCCTTATAACTGTTCCTCTATCTCCTTATAACTGTTCCTCTATCTCCTTATAACTGTTCCTCTATCTCCTTATAACTGTTCCTCTATCTCCTTATAACTGTTTATCTATCTCCTTATAACTGTTCCTCTATCTCCTTACAACTGTTCCTCTATCTCCTTATAACTGTTCCTCTATCTCCTTACAACTGTCCCTCTATCTCCTTATAACTGTTCCTCTATCTCCTTATAACTGTCCCTCTATCTCCTTATAACTGTTCCTCTATCTCCTTATAACTGTCCCTCTATCTCCTTATAACTGTTCCTCTATCTCCTTATAACTGTTCCTCTATCTCCTTATAACTGTCCCTCTATCTCCTTATAACTGTTCCTCTATCTCCTTATAACTGTTCCTCTATCTCCTTACAACTGTCCCTCTATCTCCTTTTAACTATTCCTCTATCTCCTTATAACTGTTCCTCTATCTCCTTATAACTGTTCCTCTATCTCCTTATAACTGTTCCTCTATCTCCTTATAACTGTCCCTCTATCTCCTTATAACTGTTCCTCTATCTCCTTATAACTGTTCCTCTATCTCCTTATAACTGTTCCTCTATCTCCTTATAACTGTCCCTCTATCTCCTTATAACTATTCCTCTATCTCCTTATAACTGTTTATCTATCTCCTTATAACTGTTCCTCTATATCCTTATAACTGTTCCTCTATCTCCTTATAACTGTTCCTCTATCTCCTTACAACTGTTCCTCTATCTCCTTATAACTGTTCCTCTATCTCCTTATAACTGTTCCTCTATCTCCTTATAACTGTTCCTCTATCTCCTTATAACTGTCCCTCTATCTCCTTATAACTGTTCCTCTATCTCCTTATAACTGTTCCTCTATCTCCTTATAACTGTTCCTCTATCTCCTTATAACTGTTCCTCTATCTCCTTATAACTGTCCCTCTATCTCCTTATAACTGTTCCTCTATCTCCTTATAACTGTTCCTCTATCTCCTTATAACTGTTCCTCTATCTCCTTTTAACTATTCCTCTATCTCCTTATAACTGTTCCTCTATCTCCTTATAACTGTTCCTCTATCTCCTTATAACTGTTCCTCTATCTCCTTATAACTGTCCCTCTATCTCCTTACAACTGTCCCTCTATCTCCTTATAACTGTTCCTCTATCTCCTTATAACTGTCCCTCTATCTCCTTATAACTGTTCCTCTATCTCCTTATAACTGTTCCTCTATCTCCTTATAACTGTCCTCTATCTCCTTATAACTGTCCCTCTATCTCTCGCTATATCTCCTTATAACTGTTCCTCTATCTCTCGCTATATCTCCTTACAACTGTCCCTCTATCTCCTTATAACTGTTCCTCTATCTCCTTATAACTGTTCCTCTATCTCCTTATAACTGTTCCTCTATCTCCTTATAACTGTTCCTCTATCTCCTTATAACTGTTCCTCTATCTCCTTATAACTGTTCCTCTATCTCCTTATAACTGTCCCTATATCTCCTTACAACTGTTCCTCTATCTCCTTATAACTGTCCCTCTATCTCTCGCTATATCTCCTTATAACTGTTCCTCTATCTCTCGCTATATCTCCTTACAACTGTCCCTCTATCTCCTTATAACTGTTCCTCTATCTCCTTATAACTGTTCCTCTATCTCCTTATAACTGTTCCTCTATCTCCTTATAACTGTTCCTCTATCTCCTTACAACTGTTCCTCTATCTCCTTATAACTGTTCCTCTATCTCCTTATAACTGTTCCTCTATCTCCTTATAACTGTTCCTCTATCTCCTTATAACTGTTCCTCTATCTCCTTATAACTGTTCCTCTATCTCCTTATAACTGTTCCTCTATCTCCTTATAACTGTTCCTCTATCTCCTTATAACTGTTCCTCTATCTCCTTATAACTGTCCCTCTATCTCCTTATAACTGTTCCTCTATCTCCTTACAACTGTTCCTCTATCTCCTTATAACTGTTCCTCTATCTCCTTTTAACTATTCCTCTATCTCCTTATAACTGTTCCTCTATCTCCTTACAACTGTTCCTCTATCTCCTTATAACTGTTCCTCTATCTCCTTTTAACTATTCCTCTATCTCCTTATAACTGTTCCTCTATCTCCTTATAACTGTTCCTCTATCTCCTTATAACTGTTCCTCTATCTCCTTACAACTGTTCCTCTATCTCCTTATAACTGTTCCTCTATCTCCTTATAACTGTTCCTCTATCTCCTTATAACTGTTCCTCTATCTCCTTATAACTGTTCCTCTATCTCCTTACAACTGTCCCTCTATCTCCTTATAACTGTCCCTCTATCTCCTTATAACTGTTTATCTATCTCCTTATAACTGTTTATCTATCTCCTTATAACTGTTCCTCTATCTCCTTACAACTGTCCCTCTATCTCCTTACAACTGTTCCTCTATCTCCTTATAACTGTTCCTCTATCTCCTTACAACTGTCCCTCTATCTCCTTATAACTGTTCCTCTATCTCCTTATAACTGTTCCTCTATCTCCTTATAACTGTTCCTCTATCTCCTTATAACTGTTCCTCTATCTCCTTATAACTGTTCCTCTATCTCCTTATAACTGTTTATCTATCTCCTTATAACTGTCCCTCTATCTCCTTATAACTGTTCCTCTATCTCCTTATAACTGTTCCTCTATCTCCTTATAACTGTTCCTCTATCTCCTTACAACTGTCCCTCTATCTCCTTATAACTGTTCCTCTATCTCCTTATAACTGTTTATCTATCTCCTTATAACTGTCCCTCTATCTCCTTATAACTGTTCCTCTATCTCCTTATAACTGTTCCTCTATCTCCTTATAACTGTTCCTCTATCTCCTTATAACTGTTCCTCTATCTCCTTATAACTGTTCCTCTATCTCCTTACAACTGTTCCTCTATCTCCTTACAACTGTTCCTCTATCTCCTTATAACTGTTCCTCTATCTCCTTACAACTGTCCCTCTATCTCCTTATAACTGTTTATCTATCTCCTTATAACTGTTTATCTATCTCCTTATAACTGTTCCTCTATCTCCTTATAACTGTTCCTCTATCTCCTTATAACTGTTCCTCTATCTCCTTATAACTATTCCTCTATCTCCTTATAACTGTTCCTCTATCTCCTTATAACTGTTCCTCTATCTCCTTATAACTGTTCCTCTATCTCCTTATAACTGTTCCTCTATCTCCTTATAACTGTCCTCTATCTCCTTATAACTGTCCCTCTATCTCCTTATAACTGTTCCTCTATCTCCTTATAACTGTTCCTCTATCTCCTTATAACTGTTCCTCTATCTCCTTATAACTGTTCCTCTATCTCCTTATAACTATTCCTCTATCTCCTTATAACTATTCCTCTATCTCCTTATAACTATTCCTCTATCTCCTTATAACTGTTCCTCTATCTCCTTATAACTGTTCCTCTATCTCCTTATAACTGTTCCTCTATCTCCTTATAACTGTTCCTCTATCTCCTTATAACTGTCCTCTATCTCCTTATAACTGTTCCTCTATCTCCTTATAACTGTTCCTCTATCTCCTTATAACTGTTCCTCTATCTCCTTACAACTGTCCCTCTATCTCCTTATAACTGTTCCTCTATCTCCTTATAACTGTTCCTCTATCTCCTTACAACTGTCCCTCTATCTCCTTATAACTGTCCCTCTATCTCCTTATAACTGTTCCTCTATCTCCTTATAACTGTTCCTCTATCTCCTTATAACTGTTCCTCTATCTCCTTATAACTGTTCCTCTATCTCCTTATAACTGTTCCTCTATCTCCTTACAACTGTTCCTCTATCTCCTTATAACTATTCCTCTATCTCCTTATAACTGTTCCTCTATCTCCTTATAACTGTCCTCTATCTCCTTATAACTGTTCCTCTATCTCCTTATAACTGTTCCTCTATCTCCTTATAACTGTTCCTCTATCTCCTTATAACTGTTCCTCTATCTCCTTATAACTGTTCCTCTATCTCCTTATAACTATTCCTCTATCTCCTTATAACTGTTCCTCTATCTCCTTATAACTGTCCTCTATCTCCTTATAACTGTTCCTCTATCTCCTTATAACTGTTCCTCTATCTCCTTATAACTGTTCCTCTATCTCCTTACAACTGTCCCTCTATCTCCTTATAACTGTTCCTCTATCTCCTTATAACTGTCCCTCTATCTCCTTATAACTGTTCCTCTATCTCCTTATAACTGTCCCTCTATCTCCTTATAACTGTTCCTCTATCTCCTTATAACTGTCCCTCTATCTCCTTATAACTGTCCCTCTATCTCCTTATAACTGTTCCTCTATCTCCTTATAACTGTTCCTCTATCTCCTTATAACTGTTCCTCTATCTCCTTATAACTGTTCCTCTATCTCCTTATAACTGTTCCTCTATCTCCTTTTAACTATTCCTCTATCTCCTTATAACTGTTCCTCTATCTCCTTACAACTGTTCCTCTATCTCCTTATAACTGTTCCTCTATCTCCTTTTAACTATTCCTCTATCTCCTTATAACTGTTCCTCTATCTCCTTATAACTGTTCCTCTATCTCCTTATAACTGTTCCTCTATCTCCTTACAACTGTCCCTCTATCTCCTTATAACTGTTCCTCTATCTCCTTATAACTGTTCCTCTATCTCCTTTTAACTATTCCTCTATCTCCTTATAACTGTTCCTCTATCTCCTTATAACTGTTCCTCTATCTCCTTATAACTGTTCCTCTATCTCCTTACAACTGTCCCTCTATCTCCTTACAACTGTTCCTCTATCTCCTTATAACTGTTCCTCTATCTCCTTATAACTGTTCCTCTATCTCCTTATAACTGTTCCTCTATCTCCTTATAACTGTCCCTCTATCTCCTTTTAACTATTCCTCTATCTCCTTATAACTGTTCCTCTATCTCCTTATAACTGTTCCTCTATCTCCTTATAACTGTTCCTCTATCTCCTTATAACTGTTCCTCTATCTCCTTTTAACTATTCCTCTATCTCCTTTTAACTGTTCCTCTATCTCCTTATAACTGTTCCTCTATCTCCTTACAACTGTTCCTCTATCTCCTTATAACTGTTCCTCTATCTCCTTATAACTGTTCCTCTATCTCCTTATAACTGTTCCTCTATCTCCTTATAACTGTTCCTCTATCTCCTTATAACTGTTCCTCTATCTCCTTTTAACTGTTCCTCTATCTCCTTATAACTGTTCCTCTATCTCCTTACAACTGTTCCTCTATCTCCTTATAACTGTTCCTCTATCTCCTTATAACTGTTCCTCTATCTCCTTATAACTGTTCCTCTATCTCCTTATAACTGTTCCTCTATCTCCTTATAACTGTTCCTCTATCTCCTTATAACTGTCCCTCTATCTCCTTATAACTGTTCCTCTATCTCCTTATAACTGTCCCTCTATCTCCTTATAACTATTCCTCTATCTCCTTATAACTGTCCTCTATCTCCTTATAACTGTTCCTCTATCTCCTTATAACTGTTCCTCTATCTCCTTATAACTGTTCCTCTATCTCCTTATAACTGTTCCTCTATCTCCTTTTAACTATTCCTCTATCTCCTTATAACTGTTCCTCTATCTCCTTATAACTGTTCCTCTATCTCCTTATAACTGTTCCTCTATATCCTTATAACTGTTCCTCTATCTCCTTATAACTGTTCCTCTATCTCCTTACAACTGTCCCTCTATCTCCTTATAACTGTTCCTCTATCTCCTTACAACTGTCCTCTATCTTCTTACAACTGTCCTCTATCTCCTTACAACTGTTCCTCTATCTCCTTATAACTGTCCCTCTATCTCCTTATAACTGTTTATCTATCTCCTTATAACTGTTCCTCTATATCCTTATAACTGTTCCTCTATCTCCTTATAACTGTCCCTCTATCTCCTTATAACTGTCCCTCTATCTCCTTATAACTGTTTATCTATCTCCTTATAACTGTTTATCTATCTCCTTATAACTGTTCCTCTATATCCTTATAACTGTTCCTCTATCTCCTTATAACTGTCCCTCTATCTCCTTATAACTGTCCCTCTATCTCCTTATAACTGTTTATCTATCTCCTTATAACTGTTTATCTATCTCCTTATAACTGTTCCTCTATCTCCTTATAACTGTTCCTCTATCTCCTTATAACTGTTCCTCTATCTCCTTTTAACTATTCCTCTATCTCCTTATAACTGTTCCTCTATCTCCTTACAACTGTCCCTCTATCTCCTTATAACTGTTTATCTATCTCCTTATAACTGTTCCTCTATCTCCTTATAACTGTTCCTCTATCTCCTTATAACTGTTCCTCTATCTCCTTATAACTGTTCCTCTATCTCCTTATAACTGTTCCTCTATCTCCTTACAACTGTCCCTCTATCTCCTTATAACTGTTCCTCTATCTCCTTACAACTGTTCCTCTATCTCCTTATAACTGTTCCTCTATCTCCTTATAACTGTTCCTCTATCTCCTTATAACTGTTCCTCTATCTCCTTATAACTGTTCCTCTATCTCCTTATAACTGTTCCTCTATCTCCTTACAACTGTCCCTCTATCTCCTTTTAACTATTCCTCTATCTCCTTATAACTGTTCCTCTATCTCCTTATAACTGTCCTCTATCTCCTTATAACTGTTCCTCTATCTCCTTACAACTGTTCCTCTATCTCCTTATAACTATTCCTCTATCTCCTTACAACTGTTCCTCTATCTCCTTACAACTGTCCCTCTATCTCCTTTTAACTATTCCTCTATCTCCTTATAACTGTTCCTCTATCTCCTTATAACTGTCCTCTATCTCCTTATAACTGTTCCTCTATCTCCTTACAACTGTTCCTCTATCTCCTTATAACTATTCCTCTATCTCCTTACAACTGTTCCTCTATCTCCTTATAACTGTCCCTCTATCTCCTTATAACTATTCCTCTATCTCCTTATAACTGTTTATCTATCTCCTTATAACTGTTCCTCTATATCCTTATAACTGTTCCTCTATCTCCTTATAACTGTTCCTCTATCTCCTTATAACTGTTCCTCTATCTCCTTACAACTGTCCCTCTATCTCCTTATAACTATTCCTCTATCTCCTTATAACTGTTCCTCTATCTCCTTATAACTGTTCCTCTATCTCCTTATAACTGTTCCTCTATCTCCTTTTAACTATTCCTCTATCTCCTTATAACTGTTCCTCTATCTCCTTATAACTGTTCCTCTATCTCCTTATAACTGTTCCTCTATCTCCTTACAACTGTCCCTCTATCTCCTTATAACTATTCCTCTATCTCCTTATAACTGTTCCTCTATCTCCTTATAACTGTTCCTCTATCTCCTTATAACTGTTCCTCTATCTCCTTATAACTGTTCCTCTATCTCCTTATAACTATTCCTCTATCTCCTTATAACTGTCCTCTATCTCCTTATAACTGTTCCTCTATCTCCTTATAACTGTTCCTCTATCTCCTTATAACTGTTCCTCTATCTCCTTATAACTGTTCCTCTATCTCCTTATAACTGTCCCTCTATCTCCTTATAACTGTTCCTCTATCTCCTTATAACTGTCCCTCTATCTCCTTATAACTGTTCCTCTATCTCCTTATAACTGTTCCTCTATCTCCTTATAACTGTTCCTCTATCTCCTTATAACTGTCCTCTATCTCCTTATAACTGTCCCTCTATCTCTCGCTATATCTCCTTATAACTGTTCCTCTATCTCTCGCTATATCTCCTTACAACTGTCCCTCTATCTCCTTATAACTGTTCCTCTATCTCCTTATAACTGTTCCTCTATCTCCTTATAACTGTCCCTCTATCTCCTTATAACTGTTCCTCTATCTCCTTATAACTGTTCCTCTATCTCCTTATAACTGTTCCTCTATCTCCTTATAACTGTTCCTCTATCTCCTTATAACTGTTCCTCTATCTCCTTATAACTGTTCCTCTATCTCCTTATAACTGTTCCTCTATCTCCTTATAACTGTTCCTCTATCTCCTTATAACTGTCCCTATATCTCCTTACAACTGTTCCTCTATCTCCTTATAACTGTCCCTCTATCTCTCGCTATATCTCCTTATAACTGTTCCTCTATCTCTCGCTATATCTCCTTACAACTGTCCCTCTATCTCCTTATAACTGTTCCTCTATCTCCTTATAACTGTTCCTCTATCTCCTTATAACTGTTCCTCTATCTCCTTACAACTGTTCCTCTATCTCCTTACAACTGTTCCTCTATCTCCTTACAACTGTCCCTCTATCTCCTTATAACTGTTCCTCTATCTCCTTACAACTGTCCCTCTATCTCCTTATAACTGTCCCTCTATCTCCTTACAACTGTTCCTCTATCTCCTTATAACTGTTCCTCTATCTCCTTATAACTGTTCCTCTATCTCCTTATAACTGTTCCTCTATCTCCTTACAAATGTCCCTCTATCTTCTTATAACTGTCCCTCTATCTCCTTATAACTGTTCCTCTATATCCTTACAACTGTCCCTCTATATCCTTACAACTGTCCCTCTATCTCCTTACAACTGTCCCTCTATCTCCTTATAACTGTTCCTCTATCTCCTTACAACTGTTCCTCTATCTCCTTACAACTGTTCCTCTATCTCCTTACAACTGTCCCTCTATCTCCTTATAACTATTCCTCTATCTCCTTATAACTGTTCCTCTATCTCCTTATAACTGTTCCTCTATCTCCTTATAACTGTTCCTCTATCTCCTTTTAACTATTCCTCTATCTCCTTATAACTGTTCCTCTATCTCCTTATAACTGTTCCTCTATCTCCTTATAACTGTTCCTCTATCTCCTTATAACTGTTCCTCTATCTCCTTATAACTGTTCCTCTATCTCCTTTTAACTATTCCTCTATCTCCTTATAACTGTTCCTCTATCTCCTTATAACTGTTCCTCTATCTCCTTATAACTGTTCCTCTATCTCCTTATAACTGTTCCTCTATCTCCTTATAACTGTTCCTCTATCTCCTTATAACTGTTCCTCTATCTCCTTTTAACTATTCCTCTATCTCCTTATAACTGTTCCTCTATCTCCTTATAACTGTTCCTCTATCTCCTTATAACTGTTCCTCTATCTCCTTTTAACTATTCCTCTATCTCCTTATAACTGTTCCTCTATCTCCTTATAACTGTTCCTCTATCTCCTTTTAACTATTCCTCTATCTCCTTATAACTGTTCCTCTATCTCCTTATAACTGTTCCTCTATCTCCTTATAACTGTTCCTCTATCTCCTTATAACTGTTCCTCTATCTCCTTATAACTGTTCCTCTATCTCCTTATAACTGTTCCTCTATCTCCTTTTAACTATTCCTCTATCTCCTTATAACTGTTCCTCTATCTCCTTATAACTGTTCCTCTATCTCCTTATAACTGTTCCTCTATCTCCTTATAACTGTTCCTCTATCTCCTTATAACTGTTCCTCTATCTCCTTATAACTGTTCCTCTATCTCCTTATAACTGTTCCTCTATCTCCTTACAACTGTTCCTCTATCTCCTTATAACTGTTCCTCTATCTCCTTATAACTGTCCCTCTATCTCCTTTTAACTATTCCTCTATCTCCTTATAACTGTCCCTCTATCTCCTTATAACTGTTCCTCTATCTCCTTACAACTGTCCCTCTATCTCCTTATAACTGTTCCTCTATCTCCTTATAACTGTTCCTCTATCTCCTTATAACTGTTCCTCTATCTCCTTATAACTGTTCCTCTATCTCCTTACAACTGTCCCTCTATCTCCTTATAACTGTTCCTCTATCTCCTTATAACTGTTCCTCTATCTCCTTTTAACTATTCCTCTATCTCCTTATAACTGTTCCTCTATCTCCTTATAACTGTTCCTCTATCTCCTTACAACTGTTCCTCTATCTCCTTATAACTGTTCCTCTATCTCCTTTTAACTATTCCTCTATCTCCTTATAACTGTTCCTCTATCTCCTTACAACTGTTCCTCTATCTCCTTATAACTGTTCCTCTATCTCCTTTTAACTATTCCTCTATCTCCTTATAACTGTTCCTCTATCTCCTTATAACTGTTCCTCTATCTCCTTACAACTGTTCCTCTATCTCCTTATAACTGTTCCTCTATCTCCTTTTAACTATTCCTCTATCTCCTTATAACTGTTCCTCTATCTCCTTATAACTGTCCCTCTATCTCCTTTTAACTATTCCTCTATCTCCTTATAACTGTTCCTCTATCTCCTTATAACTGTTCCTCTATCTCCTTATAACTGTTCCTCTATCTCCTTATAACTGTTCCTCTATCTCCTTATAACTGTTCCTCTATCTCCTTACAACTGTTCCTCTATCTCCTTATAACTGTTCCTCTATCTCCTTATAACTGTTCCTCTATCTCCTTATAACTGTTCCTCTATCTCCTTATAACTGTTCCTCTATCTCCTTATAACTGTTCCTCTATCTCCTTATAACTGTTCCTCTATCTCCTTATAACTGTTCCTCTATCTCCTTACAACTGTTCCTATATCTCCTTATAACTGTCCCTCTATCTCCTTATAACTGTTCCTCTATCTCCTTACAACTGTCCCTCTATCTCCTTATAACTGTTTATCTATCTCCTTATAACTGTTTATCTATCTCCTTATAACTGTTCCTCTATCTCCTTACAACTGTCCCTCTATCTCCTTACAACTGTTCCTCTATCTCCTTATAACTGTTCCTCTATCTCCTTACAACTGTCCCTCTATCTCCTTATAACTGTTTATCTATCTCCTTATAACTGTTTATCTATCTCCTTATAACTGTTCCTCTATCTCCTTACAACTGTTCCTCTATCTCCTTACAACTGTCCCTCTATCTCCTTATAACTGTTCCTCTATCTCCTTACAACTGTTCCTCTATCTCCTTATAACTGTTCCTCTATCTCCTTACAACTGTCCCTCTATCTCCTTATAACTGTTTATCTATCTCCTTATAACTGTTCCTCTATCTCCTTACAACTGTCCCTCTATCTCCTTATAACTGTTTATCTATCTCCTTATAACTGTTTATCTATCTCCTTATAACTGTTCCTCTATCTCCTTACAACTGTTCCTCTATCTCCTTACAACTGTCCCTCTATCTCCTTATAACTGTTCCTCTATCTCCTTATAACTGTTTATCTATCTCCTTATAACTGTTCCTCTATCTCCTTACAACTGTCCCTCTATCTCCTTATAACTGTTTATCTATCTCCTTACAACTGTTCCTCTATCTCCTTACAACTGTTCCTCTATCTCCTTATAACTGTTCCTCTATCTCCTTATAACTGTTCCTCTATCTCCTTATAACTGTTCCTCTATCTCCTTACAACTGTTCCTCTATCTCCTTATAACTATTCCTCTATCTCCTTATAACTGTTCCTCTATCTCCTTACAACTGTCCCTCTATCTCCTTACAACTGTTCCTCTATCTCCTTATAACTGTTCCTCTATCTCCTTATAACTGTTCCTCTATCTCCTTATAACTGTTCCTCTATCTCCTTACAACTGTCCCTCTATCTCCTTATAACTGTTCCTCTATCTCCTTACAACTGTCCCTCTATCTCCTTATAACTGTTCCTCTATCTCCTTATAACTGTTTATCTATCTCCTTATAACTGTCCCTCTATCTCCTTATAACTGTTCCTCTATCTCCTTATAACTGTTCCTCTATCTCCTTATAACTGTTCCTCTATCTCCTTACAACTGTCCCTCTATCTCCTTATAACTGTTCCTCTATCTCCTTATAACTGTTCCTCTATCTCCTTATAACTGTTCCTCTATCTCCTTATAACTGTTCCTCTATCTCCTTATAACTGTTCCTCTATCTCCTTATAACTATTCCTCTATCTCCTTATAACTGTCCTCTATCTCCTTATAACTGTTCCTCTATCTCCTTATAACTGTTCCTCTATCTCCTTATAACTGTTCCTCTATCTCCTTATAACTGTTCCTCTATCTCCTTACAACTGTCCCTCTATCTCCTTTTAACTGTTCCTCTATCTCCTTATAACTGTTCCTCTATCTCCTTATAACTGTTCCTCTATCTCCTTATAACTGTTCCTCTATCTCCTTATAACTGTTCCTCTATCTCCTTACAACTGTCCCTCTATCTCCTTATAACTGTTCCTCTATCTCCTTATAACTGTTCCTCTATCTCCTTATAACTGTTCCTCTATCTCCTTATAACTGTTCCTCTATCTCCTTTTAACTATTCCTCTATCTCCTTATAACTGTTCCTCTATCTCCTTACAACTGTTCCTCTATCTCCTTACAACTGTCCCTCTATCTCCTTATAACTGTTTATCTATCTCCTTATAACTGTTTATCTATCTCCTTTTAACTATTCCTCTATCTCCTTATAACTGTTCCTCTATCTCCTTATAACTGTTCCTCTATCTCCTTATAACTGTTCCTCTATCTCCTTACAACTGTTCCTCTATCTCCTTACAACTGTTCCTCTATCTCCTTACAACTGTCCCTCTATCTCCTTATAACTGTTTATCTATCTCCTTATAACTGTTTATCTATCTCCTTTTAACTATTCCTCTATCTCCTTATAACTGTTCCTCTATCTCCTTATAACTGTTCCTCTATCTCCTTATAACTGTTCCTCTATCTCCTTATAACTGTTCCTCTATCTCCTTTTAACTATTCCTCTATCTCCTTATAACTGTTCCTCTATCTCCTTATAACTGTTCCTCTATCTCCTTATAACTGTTCCTCTATCTCCTTATAACTGTTCCTCTATCTCCTTACAACTGTTCCTCTATCTCCTTATAACTGTTCCTCTATCTCCTTATAACTGTTCCTCTATCTCCTTATAACTGTTCCTCTATCTCCTTATAACTGTTCCTCTATCTCCTTACAACTGTTCCTCTATCTCCTTACAACTGTCCCTCTATCTCCTTATAACTGTCCTCTATCTCCTTATAACTGTTCCTCTATCTCCTTACAACTGTTCCTCTATCTCCTTATAACTGTTCCTCTATCTCCTTATAACTGTTCCTCTATCTCCTTATAACTGTCCCTCTATCTCCTTATAACTGTTCCTCTATCTCCTTACAACTGTTCCTCTATCTCCTTATAACTGTTCCTCTATCTCCTTATAACTGTTCCTCTATCTCCTTATAACTGTTCCTCTATCTCCTTATAACTGTTCCTCTATCTCCTTATAACTGTTCCTCTATCTCCTTATAACTGTTCCTCTATCTCCTTATAACTGTTCCTCTATCTCCTTATAACTGTTCCTATATCTCCTTATAACTGTTCCTCTATCTCCTTATAACTGTTCCTCTATCTCCTTATAACTGTTCCTCTATCTCCTTATAACTGTTCCTCTATCTCCTTATAACTGTTCCTCTATCTCCTTATAACTGTTCCTCTATCTCCTTATAACTGTTCCTCTATCTCCTTATAACTGTTCCTCTATCTCCTTATAACTGTTCCTCTATCTCCTTATAACTGTTCCTCTATCTCCTTATAACTGTTCCTCTATCTCCTTATAACTGTTCCTCTATCTCCTTATAACTGTTCCTCTATCTCCTTATAACTGTTCCTCTATCTCCTTACAACTGTTCCTCTATCTCCTTACAACTGTTCCTCTATCTCCTTATAACTGTTCCTCTATCTCCTTATAACTGTTCCTCTATCTCCTTATAACTGTTCCTCTATCTCCTTATAACTGTTCCTCTATCTCCTTATAACTGTCCCTCTATCTCCTTACAACTGTCCCTCTATCTCCTTATAACTGTTCCTCTATCTCCTTATAACTGTTCCTATATCTCCTTACAACTGTTCCTCTATCTCCTTACAACTGTTCCTCTATCTCCTTATAACTGTTCCTCTATCTCCTTATAACTGTTCCTCTATCTCCTTATAACTGTTCCTCTATCTCCTTTTAACTATTCCTCTATCTCCTTATAACTGTTTATCTATCTCCTTATAACTGTTCCTCTATCTCCTTATAACTGTTCCTCTATCTCCTTTTAACTATTCCTCTATCTCCTTATAACTGTTTATCTATCTCCTTATAACTGTTCCTCTATCTCCTTATAACTGTTCCTCTATCTCCTTATAACTGTTCCTCTATATCCTTATAACTGTTCCTCTATCTCCTTATAACTGTTCCTCTATCTCCTTACAACTGTCCCTCTATCTCCTTATAACTGTTCCTCTATCTCCTTACAACTGTCCCTCTATCTCCTTATAACTGTTTATCTATCTCCTTATAACTGTTTATCTATCTCCTTATAACTGTTCCTCTATCTCCTTATAACTGTCCCTCTATCTCCTTATAACTGTTCCTCTATCTCCTTATAACTGTTCCTCTATCTCCTTATAACTGTTCCTCTATCTCCTTATAACTATTCCTCTATCTCCTTATAACTGTCCCTATATCTCCTTATAACTGTTCCTCTATCTCCTTATAACTGTTCCTCTATCTCCTTATAACTGTCCTCTATCTCCTTACAACTGTCCCTCTATCTCCTTATAACTGTTCCTCTATCTCCTTATAACTGTTCCTCTATCTCCTTATAACTGTCCCTCTATCTCCTTATAACTGTTTATCTATCTCCTTATAACTGTTCCTCTATATCCTTATAACTGTTCCTCTATCTCCTTATAACTGTCCCTCTATCTCCTTATAACTGTCCCTCTATCTCCTTATAACTGTTTATCTATCTCCTTATAACTGTCCCTCTATCTCCTTATAACTGTTCCTCTATCTCCTTACAACTGTCCCTCTATCTCCTTATAACTGTTTATCTATCTCCTTATAACTGTTTATCTATCTCCTTATAACTGTTCCTCTATCTCCTTATAACTGTTCCTCTATCTCCTTTTAACTATTCCTCTATCTCCTTATAACTGTTCCTCTATCTCCTTATAACTGTTCCTCTATCTCCTTACAACTGTCCCTCTATCTCCTTATAACTGTTTATCTATCTCCTTATAACTGTCCCTCTATCTCCTTATAACTGTCCCTCTATCTCCTTATAACTGTTTATCTATCTCCTTATAACTGTTTATCTATCTCCTTATAACTGTTCCTCTATCTCCTTATAACTGTTCCTCTATCTCCTTATAACTGTTCCTCTATCTCCTTATAACTGTTCCTCTATCTCCTTATAACTGTTCCTCTATCTCCTTATAACTGTTCCTCTATCTCCTTATAACTGTTCCTCTATCTCCTTTTAACTATTCCTCTATCTCCTTATAACTGTTCCTCTATCTCCTTATAACTGTCCTCTATCTCCTTATAACTGTTCCTCTATCTCCTTATAACTGTTCCTCTATCTCCTTATAACTGTTCCTCTATCTCCTTATAACTGTCCCTCTATCTTTCGCTCTATCTCCTTACAACTGTTCCTCTATCTCCTTATAACTGTTCCTCTATCTCCTTATAACTGTTCCTCTATCTCCTTATAACTGTTCCTCTATCTCCTTATAACTGTTCCTCTATCTCCTTATAACTGTTCCTCTATCTCCTTATAACTGTTCCTCTATCTCCTTATAACTGTTCCTCTATCTCCTTATAACTGTTCCTCTATCTCCTTATAACTGTTCCTCTATCTCCTTATAACTGTTCCTCTATCTCCTTATAACTGTCCTCTATCTCCTTATAACTGTTCCTCTATCTCCTTATAACTGTTCCTCTATCTCCTTATAACTGTCCTCTATCTCCTTACAACTGTTCCTCTATCTCCTTATAACTGTTCCTCTATCTCCTTATAACTGTTCCTCTATCTCCTTATAACTGTCCCTCTATCTCCTTATAACTGTTCCTCTATCTCCTTATAACTGTCCTCTATCTCCTTATAACTGTTCCTCTATCTCCTTATAACTGTTCCTCTATCTCCTTATAACTGTTCCTCTATCTCCTTATAACTGTCCCTCTATCTCCTTATAACTGTCCTCTATCTTCTTACAACTGTCCCTCTATCTCCTTATAACTGTCCCTCTATCTCCTTATAACTGTTCCTCTATCTCCTTATAACTGTTCCTCTATCTCCTTATAACTGTTCCTCTATCTCCTTATAACTGTTCCTCTATCTCCTTATAACTGTCCCTCTATCTCCTTATAACTGTTCCTCTATCTCCTTACAACTGTTCCTCTATCTCCTTATAACTGTTCCTCTATCTCCTTACAACTGTCCCTCTATCTCCTTATAACTGTTCCTCTATCTCCTTATAACTGTTCCTCTATCTCCTTATAACTGTTCCTCTATCTCCTTACAACTGTCCCTCTATCTCCTTATAACTGTTCCTCTATCTCCTTATAACTGTTCCTCTATCTCCTTATAACTGTTCCTCTATCTCCTTATAACTGTTCCTCTATCTCCTTATAACTGTTCCTCTATCTCCTTATAACTGTCCCTCTATCTCCTTATAACTGTTCCTCTATCTCCTTATAACTGTTCCTCTATCTCCTTATAACTGTTCCTCTATCTCCTTATAACTGTTCCTCTATCTCCTTATAACTGTTCCTCTATCTCCTTATAACTGTTCCTCTATCTCCTTATAACTGTCCCTCTATCTCTCGCTATATCTCCTTATAACTGTTCCTCTATCTCTCGCTATATCTCCTTACAACTGTCCCTCTATCTCCTTATAACTGTTCCTCTATCTCCTTATAACTGTTCCTCTATCTCCTTATAACTGTTCCTCTATCTCCTTATAACTGTTCCTCTATCTCCTTATAACTGTTCCTCTATCTCCTTATAACTGTTCCTCTATCTCCTTATAACTGTCCCTCTATCTCCTTATAACTATTCCTCTATCTCCTTATAACTGTTCCTCTATCTCCTTATAACTGTTC
>CAXIVS010000150.1:0-17144 GCA_964035775.1 Osedax frankpressi
GCTATGCAATTACAAATCCAGTACTTAATAATATTATTATACTTATAATAAAGGGTTAATAGTTAATAAAGGGTTAATAACATAATTACAATTATATTAATACAAACCCTTATTTTAATAGTTAATAGTTAATAGTTAATAAAGGGTTAATAGTTAATAAAGGGTTAATAACATAATTACAATTATATTAATACAAACCCTTATTTTAAATATCTACTTAATGTAATTATTAATATTAAGGCATATATCCTTATTTCCTCTACATGCATAGATATATATATATATATATATATATATATATATATATATATATATATATATATATATATATATATATATATATATATATATATTCTAATACATTCGCTATGCAATTACAAATCCAGTACTTAATAATATTATTATACTTATAATGCAGTAGTGTATGAGAACGTAGTTTGACGTACATTTATTCGAGCGATTCCACGGAATACAATATCGCAGGGTTCCATTGGCGGAGATGCGGTGTCCTCTTGTCTTTGTACTTGCTGCGTACTTTGTCAGATTCACAACCAATGGCTCTACGGGGTACATCTCCGTAGGGGAGATATCATTCCCATCGAAGGGTTAGGATATCGTGTTCATTGACCAGTATATTCTACGGATACATTACAGTGTAGTTGTTAAGCAGGTGATAAGATCGTCGTAAAGTAATTGGCTTATTGTGTGTATTTTTTAGAATATATTCTGTTTGTACAATAATTACTGAAATGCATCGCTTCTCAATTCGTAGATTACCGCTTGACCCTGAGCTTTTCCGTTGCTTCCCTTGTTGGCTGCAACCTCCCATGATTGTCGGCGGAGGAAAGGACGGCGACGATATGGAATGCAACCAAAATCAAGGTGGAGCAAAAGAGTTGGTATTTAGTTTTGTCCAAAGATAGAATTACCTCATTATTGCAATTTATTAAATATCATATTAAATATCCTATTGATTATTTCGCATATCGTGATTTAATTAAATATTAAGAATTAAGTTATTTGATAATTGCGTTTATATTATTCTTAATATAAATATATCTACAATCGCCAAGTTATCTTATAGTTTGGCTTTACTATCGCGTGTATATTTTATTAAATTCGAGATCACCAGTGTCATCGTGAACTATTGTTTCCAGGGAAGGCGATGATGGAAAAGCGGGCGGCGAAGAAGTTGCCAAGACGCCGATGCAGATGTGTTGCGAATGTCTGTGCTCTTTATGTATGCCTCCAGCTCCGGTTAAGAGTGGCGATACTATGACCTGCAACCAGGCTCAATCCTAGCGTTGAGATCGGCTACATTTACTTACAACTATATTGTTTTGCATTTGTTAATAAAAAATATTTGTACATTATAATTATTGTGATGTTTTTGGGTTGGGGAGGAGACGATAGAAGAGGAGACGAGACGAGAGGAGGAGACGAGACGAGACGAGACGAGACGAGACGAGACGAGACGAGACGAGACGAGACGAGACGAGACGAGAGGAGACGAGAGGAGACGAGAGGAGACGAGAGGAGACGAGAGGAGACGAGAGGAGACGAGAGGAGACGAGAGGAGACGAGAGGAGACGAGAGGAGACGAGAGGAGACGAGAGGAGACGAGAGGAGACGAGAGGAGACGAGAGGAGACGAGAGGAGACGAGAGGAGACGAGAGGAGACGAGAGGAGACTAGATGAGACTAGAGGAGACTAGAGGAGACTAGAGGAGACTAGAGGAGACTAGAGGAGACGAGAGGAGACGAGAGGAGACGAGAAGAGACGAGAAGAGACGAGAAGAGACGAGAAGAGACGAAAGGAGACTAGAGGAGACGAGAGGAGACGAGAGGAGACGAGAGGAGACGAGAGGAGACGAGAGGAGACGAGATGAGACGAGAGGAGACGAGAGGAGACGAGAGGAAACGAGAGGAGACGAGAGGAGACGAGAGGAGACGAGAGGAGACTAGAGGAGACTAGAGGAGACTAGAAGAGACGAGAAGAGACTAGAGGAGAGGAGACGAGACGAGACGAGACGAGAGGAGACGAGAGGAGACGAGAGGAGACGAGAGGAGACGAGAGAAGACGAGAGGAGATGAGAGGAGACGAGAGGAGACGAGAGGAGACGAGAGGAGACGAGAGGAGACGAGCGGAGACGAGCGGAGAAGAGACGAGAAGAGACGATATAAGACGAGAGGAGACGAGAGGAGACGAGAGGAGACGAGAGGAGACGAGAGGAGATGAGAGGAGATGAGAGGAGACGAGAGGAGATGAGATGAGACGAGAGGAGACGAGAGGAGACGAGACGAGAGTAGACGAGAGGAGACGAGAGGAGACGAGAGGAGACGAGAGGAGACGAGAGGAGACTAGACGAGACGAGATGAGACGAGAGGAGACGAGAGGAGACGAGAGGAGACAAGATGAGACGAGAGGAGACGAGACGAGAGGAGACGAGAGGAGACGAGAGGAGAAGAGAGGAGACGAGAGGAGACGAGAGGAGACGAAAGGAGACGAAAGGAGACGAGAGGAGACGAGAGGAGACGAGATGAAACGATAGGAGACGAGAGGAGACGAGAGGAGACGAGAGGAGAAGAGAGGAGAGGAGTCGAGAGGAGACGATAGGAGACGAGAGGAGACGAGAGGAGACGAGAGGAGACGAGAGGAGACGAGAGGAGACGAGAGGAGACGAGAGGAGACGAGAGGAGACGAGAGGAGACGAGAGGAGATGAGAGGAGAAGAGAGGAGAGGAGACGAGAGGAGACGAGAGGAGACGAGAGGAGACGAGAGGAGATGAGAGGAGAAGAGAGGAGAGGAGACGAGAGGAGACGAGAGGAGACGAGAGGAGACGAGAGGAGACGAGAGGAGACGAGAGTAGACGAGAGGAGACGAGAGGAGACGAGAGGAGACGAGAGGAGACGAGAGGAGACTAGATGAGACTAGATGAGACTAGAGGAGACTAGAGGAGACTAGAGGAGACTAGAGGAGACGAGAGGAGACGAGAGGAGACGAGAGGAGACGAGAAGAGACGAGAAGAGACGAGAAGAGAAGAGACGAAATGAGACGAGAGGAGACGAGAGGAGACGAGAGGAGACGAGAGGAGACTAGAGGAGACGAGAAGAGACGAGAAGAGACTAGAGGAGAGGAGACGAGAGGAGACGAGAGGAGACGAGACGAGAGGAGACGAGAGGAGACGAGAGGAGACGAGAGGAGACGAGAGGAGACGAGAGAATACGAGAGGAGACGAGAGGAGACGAGAGGAGACGAGAGGAGACGAGAGGAGACGAGAGGAGACGAGAGGAGACGAGCGGAGAAGAGACGAGAAGAGAGGATATAAGACGAGATAAGACGAGAGGAGACGAGAGGAGACGAGAGGAGACGAGAGGAGACGAGAGGAGACGAGAGGAGACGAGAGGAGACGAGAGGATACGAGAGGAGACGAGAGGAGATGAGAGGAGATGAGAGGAGATGAGAGGAGATGAGATGAGACGAGAGGAGACGAGAGGAGACGAGACGAGAGTAGACGAGAGGAGACGAGAGGAGACATGAGGAGACGAGAGGAGACGAGAGGAGACGAGACGAGACGAGAGGAGACTAGACGAGACGAGATGAGACGAGAGGAGACGAGAGGAGACGAGAGGAGACAATATGAGACGAGAGGAGACGAGACGAGAGGAGACGAGAGGAGACGAGAGGAGAAGAGAGGAGACGAGAGGAGACGAGAGGAGACGAAAGGAGACGAAAGGAGACGAGAGGAGACGAGAGGAGACGAGAGGAAACGATAGGAGACGAGAGGAGACGAGAGGAGACGAGAGGAGACGAGAGGAGACGAGAGGAGAAGAGAGGAGAGGAGACGAGAGGAGACGAGAGGAGACGAGAGGAGACGAGAGGAGACGAGAGGAGACGAGAGGAGACGAGAGGAGACGAGAGGAGACGAGATGAGACGAGAGGAGACGAGAGGAGACGAGAGGAGATGAGAGGAGAAGAGAGGAGAGGAGAGGAGAAGAGAGGAGACGAGAGGAGACGAGAGGAGACGAAAGGAGACGAAAGGAGACGAGAGGAGACGAGAGGAGACGAGAGGAGACGAGAGGAGACGAGAGGAGAAGAGAGGAGACGAGACGAGAGGAGACGAGAGGAGACGAGAGGAGACGAGAGGAGACGAGAGGAGACGAGAGGAGACGAGAGGAGACGAGAGGAGACGAGAGGAGACGAGAGGAGACGAGAGGAGACGAGAGGAGACGAGAGGAGACGAGAGGAGACGAGAGGAGACGAGAGGAGACGAGAGGAGACGAGAGGAGACGAGAGGAGACGAGAGGAGAAGAGAGGAGAGGAGACGAGAGGAGACGATAGGAGACGAGAGGAGACGAGAGGAGATGAGAGGAGAAGAGAGGAGAGGAGACGAGAGGAGACGAGAGGAGACGAGAGGAGACGAAAGGAGACGAGAGGAGACGAGAGGAGACGAGAGGAGACGAGAGGAGAGGAGACGAGAGGAGACGAGATGAGACGAGAGGAGACGAGACGAGAGGAGGCGAGACGAGAGGAGACGAGACGAGAGGATACGAGAGGAGACGAGATGAGACGAGAGGAGACGAGAGGAGACGAGAGGAGACGAGAGGAGACGAGAGGAAACGATAGGAGACGAGAGGAGACAAGAGGAGACGAGAGGAGAAGAGAGGAGAGGAGTCGAGAGGAGACGATAGGAGACGAGAGGAGACGAGAGGAGACGAGAGGAGACGAGAGGAGACGAGAGGAGACGAGAGGAGACGAGAGGAGACGAGACGAGAGGAGACGAGACGAGAGGAGACGAGAGGAGACGAGAGGAGATGAGAGGAGAAGAGAGGAGAGGAGACGAGACGAGAGGAGACGAGAGGAGACGAGAGGAGACGAGAGGAGAAGAGACGAGACGATATAAGACGAAGGAGACGAGAGTAGACGAGAGGAGACGAGATGAGACGAGATGAGACGAGAAGAGACGAGAAGAGACGAGAAGAGACGAGAAGAGACGAAATTAGACGATAGGAGACGAGAGGACACGAGAGGAGACGAGAGGAGACGAGAGGAGACGAGAGGAGACGAGAGGAGACGAGAGGAGACGAGAGGAAACGAGAGGAGACGAGATGAGACGAGATGAGACGAGATGAGACGAGAGGAGACGAGAGGAGAGGAGACGAGAGGAGACGAGAGGAGACGAGAGGAGACTAGAGGAGACGAGAAGAGACGAGAAGAGACTAGAGGAGAGGAGACGAGACGAGAGGAGACGAGAGGAGACGAGACGAGAGGAGACGAGAGGAGACGAGAGGAGATGAGAGGAGACGAGAGGAGACGAGAGGAGACGAGAGGAGACGAGAGGAGACGAGAGGAGACGAGAGGAGACGAGAGGAGACGACAGGAGACGAGAGGAGACGAGAGGAGACGAGAGGAGACGAGAGGAGAGGAGAAGAGACGAGAAGAGACGATATAAGACGAGATAAGACGATAGGAGACGAGAGGAGACGAGAGGAGACGAGAGGAGACGAGAGGAGACGAGAGGAGACGAGAGGAGATGAGAGGAGATGAGAGGAGACGAGAGGAGATGAGATGAGACGAGAGGAGACGAGAGGAGACGAGAGGAGACGAGACGAGAGTAGACGAGAGGAGACGAGAGGAGACATGAGGAGACGAGAGGAGACGAGAGGAGACGAGACGAGACGAGAGGAGACTAGACGAGACGAGAGGAGACGAGAGGAGACGAGAGGAGACGAGAGGAGACAAGATGAGACGAGAGGAGACGAGACGAGAGGAGACGAGAGGAGACGAGAGGAGACGAGAGGAGACGAGAGGAGACGAGAGGAGACGAGAGGAGACGAGAGGAGACGAGAGAAGACGAGAGGAGACGAGAGGAGACGAGAGGAGACGAGAGGAGACGAGAGGAGACGAGAGGAGACGAGAGGAGACGAGAGGAGACGAGAGGAGACGAGCGGAGAAGAGACGAGAAGAGACGATATAAGACGAGATAAGACGAGAGGAGACGAGAGGAGACGAGAGGAGACGAGAGGAGACGAGAGGAGACGAGAGGAGACGAGAGGAGATGAGAGGAGATGAGAGGAGATGAGAGGAGACGAGAGGAGATGAGATGAGACGAGAGGAGACGAGAGGAGACGAGACGAGAGTAGACGAGAGGAGACGAGAGGAGACATGAGGAGACGAGAGGAGACGAGAGGAGACGAGACGAGACGAGAGGAGACTAGATGAGACGAGATGAGACGAGAGGATACGAGAGGAGACGAGAGGAGACAAGATGAGACGAGAGGAGACGAGACGAGAGGAGACGAGAGGAGACGAGAGGAGAAGAGAGGAGACGAGAGGAGACGAGATGAGACGAAAGGAGACGAAAGGAGACGAGAGGAGACGAGAGGAGACGAGAGGAAACGATAGGAGACGATAGGAGACGAGAGGAGACGAGAGGAGAAGAGAGGAGAGGAGTCGAGAGGAGACGATAGGAGACGAGAGGAGACGAGAGGAGACGAGAGGAGACGAGAGGAGACGAGAGGAGACGAGAGGAGACGAGAGGAGACGAGAGGAGACGAGAGGAGACGAGAGGAGACGAGAGGAGATGAGAGGAGAAGAGAGGAGAGGAGACGAGAGGAGACGAGAGGAGACGAGAGGAGACGAGAGGAGATGAGAGGAGAAGAGAGGAGAGGAGACGAGAGGAGACGAGAGGAGACGAAAGGAGACGAGAGGAGACGAGAGGAGACGAGAGGAGACGAGAGGAGAGGAGACGAGAGGAGACGAGATGAGACGATAGGAGACGAGACGAGAGGAGGCGAGACGAGAGGAGACGAGACGAGAGGATACGAGAGGAGACGAGATGAGACGAGAGGAGACGAGAGGAGACGAGAGGAGACGAGAGGAAACGATAGGAGACGAGAGGAGATGAGAGGAGACGAGAGGAGAAGAGAGGAGAGGAGTCGAGAGGAGACGATAGGAGACGAGAGGAGACGAGAGGAGACGAGAGGAGACGAGAGGAGACGAGAGGAGACGAGAGGAGACGAGACGAGAGGAGACGAGAGGAGACGAGAGGAGACGAGAGGAGATGAGAGGAGAAGAGAGGAGAGGAGACGAGAGGAGACGAGAGGAGACGAGAGGAGACGAGAGGAGATGAGAGGAGAAGAGACGAGACGATATAAGACGAAGGAGACGAGAGTAGACGAGAGGAGACGAGAGGAGACGAGATGAGACGAGAGGAGACGAGACGAGAGGAGGCGAGACGAGAGGAGACGAGACGAGAGGATACGAGAGGAGACGAGATGAGACGAGAGGAGACGAGAGGAGACGAGAGTAGACGAGAGGAGACGAGATGAGACGAGATGAGACGAGATGAGACGAGAAGAGACGAGAAGAGACGAGAATAGACGAAATTAGACGATAGGAGACGAGAGGAGACGAGAGGAGACGAGAGGAGACGAGAGGAGACGAGAGGAGACGAGAGGAGACGAGAGGAGACGAGAGGAGAGGAGACGAGAGGAAACGAGAGGAGACGAGATGAGACGAGATGAGACGAGAGGAGACGAGAGGAGACGAGAGGAGAGGAGACGAGAGGAGACGAGAGGAGACGAGAGGAGACGAGAGGAGACTAGAGGAGACGAGAAGAGACGAGACGATAAGAGACGAGAAGAGACTAGAGGAGAGGAGACGAGACGAGAGGAGACGAGAGGAGACGAGACGAGAGGAGACGAGAGGAGACGAGAGGAGATGAGAGGAGACGAGAGGAGACGAGAGGAGACGAGAGGAGACGAGAGGAGACGAGAGGAGACGAGAGGAGGCGAGAGGAGACGAGAGGAGACGAGAGGAGACGAGAGGAGAAGAGACGAGAAGAGACGATATAATACGAGATAAGACGAGAGGAGACGAGAGGAGACGAGAGGAGACGAGAGGAGACGAGAGGAGACGAGAGGAGATGAGAGGAGATGAGAGGAGACGAGAGGAGATGAGATGAGACGAGAGGAGACGAGAGGAGACGAGAGGAGACGAGAGGAGACGAGAGGAGACGAGACGAGAGTAGACGAGAGGATACGAGAGGAGACATGAGGAGACGAGAGGAGACGAGAGGAGACGAGAGGAGACTAGACGAGACGAGATGAGACGAGACGAGACGAGACGAGAGGAGACAAGATGAGACGAGAGGAGACGAGACGAGAGGAGACGAGAGGAGACGAGAGGAGAAGAGAGGAGACGAGAGGAGACGAGAGGAGACGAGACGAGAGGAGACGAGAGGAGACGAAAGGAGACGAGAGGAGACGAGAGGAGACGAGAGGAAACGAGAGGAGACGAGAGGAGACGAGAGGAGACGAGACGAGAGGAGACGAGAGGAGACGAGAGGAGACGAGAGGATATGAGAGGAGAAGAGAGGAGAGGAGACGAGAGGAGACGAGAGGAGACGAGAGGAGACGAGAGGAGACGAGAGGAGAAGAGACGAGACGATATAAGACGAAGGAGACGAGAGTAGACGAGAGGAGACGAGAGGAGACGAGATGAGACGAGAGGAGACGAGACGAGAGGAGGCGAGACGAGAGGAGACGAGACGAGAGGATACGAGAGGAGACGAGATGAGACGAGAGGAGACGAGAGGAGACGAGAGGAGACGAGAGGAGACGAGATGAGACGAGAGGAGACGAGAGGAGACGAGAGGAGATGAGAGGAGACGAGAGGAGACGAGACGAGAGGAGACGAGAGTAGACGAGAGGAGACGAGAGGAGACGAGAGTAGACGAGAGGAGACGAGAGGAGACGAGAGGAGATGAGAGGAGAAGAGAGGAGAGGAGACGAGAGGAGACGAGAGGAGACGAGAGGAGACGAGAGGAGACGAGAGGAGACGAGAGGAGACGAGAGGAGACGAGA
Organism: Osedax frankpressi; assembly: GCA_964035775.1. NCBI lineage: Eukaryota > Metazoa > Annelida > Polychaeta > Sabellida > Siboglinidae > Osedax > Osedax frankpressi. The sequence continues at coordinate 8,868 of CAXIVS010000150.1, forward strand.
GGAGACGAGACGAGAGGAGACGAGAGGAGACGAGAGGAGACGAGAGGAGACGAGAGGAGACGAGAGGAGACGAGAGGAGACGAGAGGAGACGAGAGGAGATGAGAGGAGAAGAGAGGAGAGGAGAGGAGACGAGAGGAGACGAGAGGAGACGAGAGGAGACGAGAGGAGACGAGAGGAGACGAGAGGAGACGAGAGGAGAAGAGAGGAGAGGAGACGAGAGGAGACGAGAGGAGACGAGATGAGACGAGAGGAGACGAGACGAGAGGAGGCGAGACGAGAGGAGACGAGACGAGAGGAGAGGAGACTAGAGGAGACGAGACGAGAGGAAATGAGAGAAGACGAGAGGAGACGAGACGAGAGGAAATGAGAGAAGACGAGAGGAGATGAGAGGAGACGAGAGGAGATGAGAGGGGACGAGAGGAGACGAGAGGAGACGAGATGTGGCGAGATGTGACGAGAGGAGACGATAGGAGAGGAGAGGAGAGGAGACGAGAGGAGACGAGAGGAGACGAGAGGAGACGAGAGGAGACGAAAGGAGATGAGAGGAGACGAGAGGAGAGGAGACGAGAGGAGAGGAGACGAGAGGAGAGGAGATGAGATGAGAGGAGACGAGAGGAGACGAGAGTAGACGAGAGGAGACGAGAGGAGACGAGAGGGGACGAGAGGAGACGAGATGTTACGAGAGGAGACGAGAGGAGACGAGTGGAAACGAGAGGAGACGAGAGGAGATGAGAGGAGACGAGAGGAGACGAGAAGATACGAGAAGAGACTATAAGAGAGGAGAGGAGACGATAGGAGTCGAGAGGAGACGAGAGGATACGAGAGGATACGAGACGAGACGAGAGGAGACGAGACGAGACGAGATGAGAGGAGACGAGACGAGACGAGAGGAGACGAGACGAGAGGAGAGGAGATGAGACGAGACGAGACGAGAGGAGACGTGAAGAGACGAGAAGAGACGAGACGACACGAGAGGAGACGAGAGGAGACGAGAGGAGACGAGAGGAGACGAGAGGAGACGAGAGGAGACGAGAGGAGACGAGCGGAGACGAGAGGAGATGAGAGGAGACGAGAGGAGACGAGAAGATACGAGAAGAGACTATAAGAGAGGAGAGGAGACGATAGGAGTCGAGAGGAGACGAGAGGAGACGAGAGGAGACGAGAGGAGACGAGAGGAGACGAGAGGAGAGGAGACGAGAGGAGACGAAAGGAGAGGAGACGAGAGGAGACGAGAGGAGACGAGAGGAGACGAAAGGAGATGAGAGGAGATTAGAGGAGACGAGAGGAGACGAGAGGAGACGAGAGGAGACGAGCGGAGACGAGAGGAGATTAGAGGAGACGAGAGGAGACGAGAAGATACGAGAAGAGAAGAGACTATAAGAGAGGAGAGGAGACGATAGGAGTCGAGAGGAGACGAGAGGATACGAGACGAGACGAGAGGATACGAGACGAGACGAGAGGAGACGAGACGAGACGAGAGGAGACGAGACGAGAGGAGAGGAGATGAGAGGAGACGAGACGAGAGGAGACGTGAGGAGACGAGAGGAGACGAGAGGAGACGAGAGGAGACGAGAGGAGACGAGAGGAGACGAGAGGAGACGAGAGGAGACGAGCGGAGACGAGAGGAGATGAGAGGAGACGAGAGGAGACGAGAAGATACGTGAAGAGACTATAAGAGTGGAGAGGAGACGATAGGAGTCGAGAGGAGACGAGAGGAGATGAGATGAGACGAGAGGAGACGAGAGGAGACGAGAGGAGACGAGAGGAGACGAGACGAGAGTAGACGAGAGGATACGAGAGGAGACATGAGGAGACGAGAGGAGACGAGAGGAGACGAGAGGAGACGAGAGGAGACGAGAGGAGACTAGACGAGACGAGATGAGACGAGACGAGACGAGACGAGAGGAGACAAGATGAGACGAGAGGAGACGAGACGAGAGGAGACGAGAGGAGACGAGAGGAGAAGAGAGGAGACGAGAGGAGACGAGAGGAGACGAGAGGAGACGAAAGGAGACGAGAGGAGACGAGAGGAGACGAGAGGAAACGAGAGGAGACGAGAGGAGACGAGAGGAGACGAGACGAGAGGAGACGAGAGGAGACGAGAGGAGACGAGAGGATATGAGAGGAGAAGAGAGGAGAGGAGACGAGAGGAGACGAGAGGAGACGAGAGGAGACGAGAGGAGACGAGAGGAGAAGAGACGAGACGATATAAGACGAAGGAGACGAGAGTAGACGAGAGGAGACGAGAGGAGACGAGATGAGACGAGAGGAGACGAGACGAGAGGAGGCGAGACGAGAGGAGACGAGACGAGAGGATACGATAGGAGACGAGATGAGACGAGAGGAGACGAGAGGAGACGAGAGGAGACGAGAGGAGACGAGATGAGACGAGAGGAGACGAGAGGAGACGAGAGGAGATGAGAGGAGACGAGAGGAGACGAGACGAGAGGAGACGAGAGGAGACGAGAGGAGACGAGAGGAGACGAGAGTAGACGAGAGGAGACGAGAGGAGACGAGAGGAGATGAGAGGAGAAGAGAGGAGAGGAGACGAGAGGAGACGAGAGGAGACGAGAGGAGACGAGAGGAGACGAGAGGAGACGAGAGGAGACGAGAGGAGACGAGAGGAGACGAGACGAGAGGAGACGAGAGGAGACGAGAGGAGACGAGAGGAGACGAGAGGAGACGAGAGGAGACGAGAGGAGACGAGAGGAGACGAGAGGAGATGAGAGGAGAAGAGAGGAGAGGAGAGGAGACGAGAGGAGACGAGAGGAGACGAGAGGAGACGAGAGGAGACGAGAGGAGACGAGAGGAGACGAGAGGAGAAGAGAGGAGAGGAGACGAGAGGAGACGAGAGGAGACGAGATGAGACGAGAGGAGACGAGACGAGAGGAGGCGAGACGAGAGGAGACGAGACGAGAGGAGAGGAGACTAGAGGAGACGAGACGAGAGGAAATGAGAGAAGACGAGAGGAGACGAGACGAGAGGAAATGAGAGAAGACGAGAGGAGATGAGAGGAGACGAGAGGAGATGAGAGGGGACGAGAGGAGACGAGAGGAGACGAGATGTGGCGAGATGTGACGAGAGGAGACGATAGGAGAGGAGAGGAGAGGAGACGAGAGGAGACGAGAGGAGACGAGAGGAGACGAGAGGAGACGAAAGGAGATGAGAGGAGACGAGAGGAGAGGAGACGAGAGGAGAGGAGACGAGAGGAGAGGAGATGAGACGAGAGGAGACGAGAGGAGACGAGAGTAGACGAGAGGAGACGAGAGGAGACGAGAGGGGACGAGAGGAGATGAGATGTTACGAGAGGAGACGAGAGGAGACGAGTGGAAACGAGAGGAGACGAGAGGAGATGAGAGGAGACGAGAGGAGACGAGAAGATACGAGAAGAGACTATAAGAGAGGAGAGGAGACGATAGGAGTCGAGAGGAGACGAGAGGAGACGAGAGGAGACGAGAGGAGACGAGAGGAGACGAGAGGAGAGGAGACGAGAGGAGACGAAAGGAGAGGAGACGAGAGGAGACGAGAGGAGACGAGAGGAGACGAAAGGAGATGAGAGGAGATTAGAGGAGACGAGAGGAGACGAGAGGAGACGAGAGGAGACGAGCGGAGACGAGAGGAGATTAGAGGAGACGAGAGGAGACGAGAAGATACGAGAAGAGAAGAGACTATAAGAGAGGAGAGGAGACGATAGGAGTCGAGAGGAGACGAGAGGATACGAGACGAGACGAGAGGATACGAGACGAGACGAGAGGAGACGAGACGAGACGAGAGGAGACGAGACGAGAGGAGAGGAGATGAGAGGAGACGAGACGAGAGGAGACGTGAGGAGACGAGAGGAGACGAGAGGAGACGAGAGGAGACGAGAGGAGACGAGAGGAGACGAGAGGAGACGAGAGGAGACGAGCGGAGACGAGAGGAGATGAGAGGAGACGAGAGGAGACGAGAAGATACGTGAAGAGACTATAAGAGTGGAGAGGAGACGATAGGAGTCGAGAGGAGACGAGAGGAGACGAGAGGAGACGAGAGGAGACGAGAGGAGAGGAGACGAGAGGAGACGAGAGGAGACGAAAGGAGACGAAAGGAGACGAAAGGAGACGAAAGGAGACGAAATGAGACGAGAGGAGACGAGACGAGACGAGAGGAGACGAGACGAGAGGAGAGGAGATGAGAGGAGACGAGACGAGAGGAGACGTGAGGAGACGAGAGGAGACGAGAGGAGACGAGAGGAGACGAGAGGAGACGAGAGGAGACGAGAGGAGACGAGAGGAGACGAGAGGAGACGAGCGGAGACGAGAGGAGATGAGAGGAGACGAGAGGAGACGAGAAGATACGAGAAGAGACTATAAGAGAGGAGAGGAGACGATAGGAGTCGATAGGAGTCGAGAGGAGACGAGAGGAGACGAGAGGAGACGAGAGGAGAGGAGACGAGAGGAGACGAGATGAGAGGAGACGAGACGAGAGGAGACGAGAGGAGACGAGAGGAGACGAGAGGAGAGGAGACGAGAGGAGACGAGAGGAGACGAGAGGAGACGAAAGGAGGTGAGAGGAGACGAAAGGAGACGAAATGAGACTAGACGAGACGAGAGGAGACGAGACGAGAGGAGACGAGACGAGACGAGAGGAGACGAGACGAGAGGAGAGGAGATGAGAGGAGACGAGACGAGAGGAGACGTGAGGAGACGAGAGGAGACGAGAGGAGACGAGAGGAGACGAGAGGAGACGAGAGGAGACGAGACGAGAGGAGAGGAGATGAGAGGAGACGAGACGAGAGGAGACGTGAGGAGACGAGAGGAGACGAGAGGAGACGAGAGGAGACGAGAGGAGACGAGAGGAGACGAGAGGAGACGAGAGGAGACGAGAGGAGATGAGAGGAGACGAGAGGAGACGAGAAGATACGAGAAGAGACTATAAGAGAGGAGAGGAGACGATAGGAGTCGAGAGGAGACGAGAGGATACGAGATGAGACGATAGTAGACGAGAGGAGACGAGAGGAGACGAGATGAGACGAGAGGAGACGAGACGAGAGGAGACGAGACGAGAGGAGACGAGAGGAGACGAGACGAGACGAGAGGAGACGAGACGAGAGGAGACGAGACGAGAGGAGACGAGACGAGACGAGAGTAGACGAGAGTAGACGAGAGGAGACGAGAGGAGACGAGAGGAGATGAGAGGATACGAGAGGAGACGAGACGAGAGGAGACGAGACTAGAGGAGACGAGACGAGAGGAGACGAGAGGAGACGAGAGGAGACGAGAGGAGACGAGAGGAGACGAGAGGATACACGAGGAGACGAGAGGAGACGAGAGGAGACGAGACGATAGGAGACGATAGGAGACGAGAGGAGATGAGAGGAGACGAGAGGAGACGAGAGGAGAAGAGAATAGACTAGAGGATAGGAGAGGAGACGAGAGGAGAGGAGACGAGAGGAGAGGAGAGGAGACGAGAGGAGACGAGGCGAGTCGAGAGGAGATGAGAGGAGACGAGAGGAGACGAGACGAGAGGAGACGAGATGCGACGAGAGGAGACGAGAGGAGACGAGAGGAGACGGGAGGAGACGAGAGGAGACGAGAGGAGACGAGAGGAGACGAGAGGAGACGAGAGGAGACGAGAGGAGACGAGAGGAGACGAGAGGAGACGAGAGGAGAGGAGACGGGAGGAGACGAGAGGAGACGAGAGGAGACGAGAGGAGACGAGAGGAGACGAGAGGAGAGGAGATGAGACGCGAGGAGACGAGAGGAGACGAGAGTAGACGATATGATACGAGAGGAGACGAGAGGGGACGAGAGGAGACGAGAGGAGACGAGATGTGACGAGAGGAGATGAGAGGAGACGAGAGGAGAGGAGAGAAGACGAAAGGAGACGAGAGGAGACGAGATGAGAGGAGATGAGACGCGAGGAGAGGAGAGGAGACGAGAGGAGACGAGAGGAGACGAGAGGAGACGAGAGGAGACGAGATGAGACGAGAGGAGACGAGATGAGACGAGAGGAGACGAGAGGAGACGAGAGGAGACGAGAGGAGACGAGATGAGACGAGAGGAGACGAGAGGAGACGAGAGGAGACGAGAGGAGACGAGATGAGACGAGAGGAGACGAGAGGAGACGAGAGGAGACGAAAAGAGACGAAAGGAGACGAAATGAGACGAGAGGAGACGAGAGGAGACGAGAGGAGATGAGAGGAGACGAAATGAGACGAGAGGAGACGAGAGGAGAGGAGAGGAGACGAGAGGAGAGGAGAGGACACGAGAGGAGAGGAGAGGAGACGAAAGGAGACGAAAGGAGACGAAAGGAGACGAGAAGAGACTAGAGGAGAGGAGACGAGAGGAGACGAGAGGAGAGGAGACGAGAGGAGACGAGAGGAGACGAGAGGAGACGAGAGGAGACGAGATGAGAGGAGATGAGACGCGAGGAGAGAAGAGGAGAGGAGAGGAGACGAGAGGAGAGGAGACGAGATGAGACGAGGCGAGTCGAGAGGAGACGAGAGGAGACGAGAGGAGACGAGACAAGAGGAGACGAGATGAGACGAGATGAGACTAGATGAGACGAGAGGAGAGGAGATGAGACGAGAGGAGAGGAGACGAGAGAAGACGAGAGAAGACGAGAGGAGACGAGAAGAGACTAGAGGAGAGGAGAGGAGAGGAGAGGAGAGGAGAGGAGAGGAGAGGAGAGGAGAGGAGAGGAGAGGAGAGGAGAGGAGAGGAGAGGAGAGGAGAGGAGAGGAGAGGAGAGGAGAGGAGAGGAGAGGAGAGGAGAGGAGAGGAGAGGAGAGGAGAGGAGATGAGAGGAGAGGAGACGAGAGGAGAGGAGACGAGAGGAGACGAGGCGAGTCGAGAGGAGACGAGAGGAGACGAGAGGAGACGAGACGAGACGAGAGGAGACGAGAGGGGACGAGAGGAGACGAGATGAGACGAGATGTGACGAGAGGAGACGAGACGAGAGGAGAGGAGACGAAAGGAGACGAAAGGAGACGAAAGGAGACGAGAGGAGATGAGAGGAGACGAGAGGAGACGAGACGAGAGGAGAGGAGACGAGAGGAGATGAGAGGAGACGAGAGGAGACGAGACGAGAGGAGACGAGAGGAGACGAGAGGAGACGAGAGGAGAGGAGACGAGAGGAGACGAGAGGAGACGAGAGGAGACGAGAGGAGACGAGAGAAGACAAGAGGAGACGATAGGAGACGAGAGGATACAAGAGGAGAAGAGAGGAGACGAGAGGAGACGAGAAGAGAGTAGAGGAGAGGAGAGGAGACGAGAGGAGAGGAAAGAAAGGAGACGAGAGGATACAAGAGGAGGAGAGAGGAGACGAGAGGAGACGAGAAGAGAGTAGAGGAGAGGAGAGGAGACGAGAGGAGAGGAAAGAAAGGAGACGAGGCGAGTCGAGACGAGTCGAGAGGAGACGAGAGGAGGCGAGAGGAGACTAGAGGAGACGAGAGGAGACGAGATGTGACGAGAGGAGACGAGAGGAGACGAGAGGAGACGATAGGAGACGATAGGAGACGAGAGGATACAAGAGGAGAAGAGAGGAGACGAGAGGAGACGAGAAGAGAGTAGAGGAGAGGAGAGGAGACGAGAGGAGAGGAGAGGAGAGGAGACGAGACGAGAGGAGACGAGACGAGAGGAGACGAGACGAGAGGAGACGAGAGGAGACGAGAGGAGACGATAGGAGACGAGAGGATACAAGAGGAGAAGAGAGGAGACGAGAGGAGACGAGAAGAGAGTATAGGAGAGGAGAGGAGACGAGAGGAGACGAGAGGAGACGAGAGGAGAGGAAAGAAAGGAGACGAGGCGAGTCGAGACGAGTCGAGATAAGACGAGAGGAGACGAGACGAGAGGAGACGAGACGAGAGGAGACGAGACGAGAGGAGACGAGACGAGAGGAGACGAGAGGAGACGAGAGGAGACGAGAGGAGACGAGAGGAGACGAGAGGAGACGAGAGGAGACGAGAGGAGAGGAGACGAGAGGAGACGAGAGGAGAGGAGACGAGAGGAGACGATAGGAGACGAGAGGAGACGAGAAGAGACTAGAGGAGAGGAGAGGAGATGAGACGAGAGGAGAGGAGACAAGAGGAGACGAGGCGAGTCGAGAGGAGACGAGAGGAGACGAGACGAGAGGAGACGAGACGAGAGGAGAGGAGAGGAGAGGAGAGGAGAGGAGAGGAGAGGAGAGGAGAGGAGAGGAGAGGAGAGGAGAGGAGAGGAGAGAGAGATGAGAGGAGAGGAGAGGAGAGGAGAGGAGAGGAGAGGAGAGGAGAGGAGAGGAGAGGAGAGGAGAGGAGA
>CAXIVS010000153.1:2500-7500 GCA_964035775.1 Osedax frankpressi
TAATTAATTCGTTGCCTATATGCGAAATCAAAATAGTTTTCTCTTCGATTAGTTAGGTTTGCCTAATTAATTGTTTACGGAGTTGAAAACTCTTAGTCCGTCTCAGAACACGAATAGTTAGGTTCGCCTAATTAATTCGTTGCCTATATGGGAAATCAAAATAGTTTTCTCTTCGATTAGTTAGTTTTGCCTAATTAATTGTTTACCGAGTTGAAAACTCTTAGTCCGTCTCAGAACACGAATAGTTAGGTTCGCCTAATTAATTCGTTGCCTATATGCGAAATCAAAATAGTTTTCTCTTCGATTAGTTAGGTTTGCCTAATTAATTGTTTACCGAGTTGAAAACTCTTAGTCCGTCTCAGAACACGAATAGTTAGGTTCGCCTAATTAATTCGTTGCCTATATGCGAAATCAAAATAGTTTTCTCTTCGATTAGTTAGGTTTGCCTAATTAATTATTTGCTTATTGGTGAAATAATAAACCTTTCCACTGCGATTATATCACGGTGAATTGGTTTGATTTACTTGCATAAGTAAAAATTGCATTGATACAAATGAAAATTGTTTTGACTAGCTTTGATTATCTAAAAATTTTAACCATTTCACTATGATTTTATCATGGTGAAATGGTTTTTTATACGTAAAGTACTTCCGAACATTTTATAATTATTTCTGATTTGTGAAAATTTTCAAAGTTGGATATTTTTAACATTTTTGTACACGTGAATATTTTATTAATTGTGAAAATTCGAAAAATTTTGACTCTAAAAAAAATGTTCTTAATTTTTCGTAATTATAAAACTTTTCGAACTTGTAAAAATTTTTTACTTGTAAATTTTTTTAAAATTTTTGTATTTGTAAATATTTTATTAATTTTTCGCAATTATAAAAATTTTCGAACTTGTAAAAATTTTTTACTTGTAAATTTTTTAACTCGTAAAATTTTTGTATCCTTAAATTTTTTTTAATTTTTGTATTTGTAAATATTTTATTAATTTTTCGCAATTATAAAAATTTTCGAACTTGTAAAAATTTTTTACTTGTAAATTTTTTAACTCGTAAATTTTTTGTATCCTTAAAATTTTTTTAATTTTTGTATTTGTAAATATTTTATTAATTTTTATGGTCGTAAAAAAAACCCGACATAAAAACCTTATAATAAATATTTAAAAAAATATCACCCCCACCCCCCCCCGAAGCATCAAAATTTAAAATGTTTTGTATTTTAATGCTCAGGGTTTGGTTTCGGCTGAAATGTGTATTATTAAAGTAAATTTAATAACACCCGCAATCAACTTTCACCAATTAATTCAACTTCGTCTTCGAGTCCTCGATATTGAACTTCGTCTTCGGGTCCTCGATATTAAACTTCGTCTTCGGGTTCTCGATATTAAACTTCGTCTTCGGGTCCTCGATATTAAACTTCGTCTTCGGGTTCTCGATATTAAACTTCGTCTTCGGGTCCTCGATATTAAACTTCGTCTTCGGGTCCTCGATATTAAACTTTGTCTGTTAACGTTAACGTTAACGTTAACGATTAACGTTAACGTTAACGTTAAACTCATAGTATTCGTATGATCTTCGATAGAAATTCCGTTAAACTTGTACCCGCACGTTAGTCTCTACGCTCGTTGTTCACAATGTTAGATTTCGATAACCTTAATCGTATTTACTCCCGCCGTTTACCCTTGTTCGGTTGAATTTCATTACTTTTACATTCGGAGCACTGCGTAGAAATCATATCGCTTCATCACCGGCATAAGAATATCGTTACCGCGGCTTTCATTTTAAGGGCTAGTTGATTCGGCAGGTGAGTTGTTACACACTCCTTAGCGGATTCCGACTTCTATGGCCACCGCCCTGCTGTCTATATCAATCAACACCTTTGGCGCGGTTCTCAAACAGCCTTTTCACCTTTTCACGAGCGTCGTCTCGAGTAGGCATAACGCTCCTTTCCAGTCCCGATGCGCCTCGGGCAGGCTCAACAAAATTACCGATCCGAAAGACCGTGCAGGCTTGAATAACCTTAATAGACAAATACCGGGATTACCACTCCACCACGACGCCGTCCTTGGTGTTGTCTGTGTCCAGCGGGCGCTAGACGTAGAGATTATCTTGATGGCATACGCGTATGCCACCCTTGCTCAACAGGTATGCACATGTGCGAGTAACTAGTCATCACTTTTCAGGCGGATTCAGACAGACTTATCGGGCCAATACCCTTAATAGACAAATACCGGGATTACCACTCCACCACGACATCGCCTCCGTTGGTCTGTGTCCAGCGGGCGCTACGTAGAGGTAAAGATTATCTTGATGGCATACGCGTATGCCACCCTTGCTCAACAGGTATGCACATGTGCGAGTAACTAGTCATCACTTTTCAGGCGGATTCAGACAGACTTATCGGGCCAATACCCTTAATAGACAAATACCGGGATTACCACTCCACCACGACATCGCCTCCGTTGGTCTGTGTCCAGCGGGCGCTACGTAGAGGTAGAGATTATCTTGATGGCATACGCGTATGCCACCCTTGCTCAACAGGTATGCACATGTGCGAGTAACTAGTCATCACTTTTCGACAGACTTATCGGGCCAATACCCTTAATAGACAAATACCGGGATTACCACTCCACCACGACATCGCCTCCGTTGGTCTGTGTCCAGCGGGCGCTACGTAGAGGTAGAGATTATCTTGATGGCATACGCGTATGCCACCCTTGCTCAACAGGTATGCACATGTGCGAGTAACTAGTCATCACTTTTCAGGCGGATTCATATAGACTTATCGGGTCATATACCCTTAATAGAGTCATAGTTACTGCCGCCAAGGATATCATGATTAATCGTCTTAGTTGGTTAATACAATATGCGTTGCTAAATACAATTTAATGTACAAAATCAACGATTATTCAGTATCGTTTAAATAAAACTCCCCGATAAACCGAAACAATTACGAACGATTTGTATTCGAGTTATTTCAGGATATCGGAGAAATTGAATATGAATAAATATGAATATTTAATAAAAAAAAATTTTTTGTCTCGAAAATTTTTTTTTTTGAGGCCCGTGGGCCTCCTCGCGAAAAAATACGTGTTTTTTTCAATTTTTGACATAGGTGCAGTTGACGACTTTTTTTTTTTTTTTTTTAGTTAGCTACGGATTATGATTCGTTCTGTTCTAACTAGTGTAAATAGCTATGTCGCAACTTTTACTTATCAATTGTTAAAAAGTTATAGGCGGTTGAATTTTTGTTTTTTTTTTTTAGACCTCAATAACTCTTAAAGTAATGCGAATTGTATGACCATTCAAACTGTCCGACCTTATATTAATACGAAGATAATTATTTAATTAAAAAAAGTACAATATTTTTTTTGAAAATTTTTTTAGTCTCCGTCCTACTCAAATTTTCAAAAAATCGAGCTCGAAGCTCCGATTTTTGCGAAAAAAGCTTGCTCACGGGCAAGGGAAAAAAGTATCGTGTTAAGCAGCCGCTTTTTTTTTTTTTTTTCTCTAAAATGCCGTAATAAGTGGGGAGAATTAAAAAAAAAAAAATTTCCATGGAGCCGAAAAACTTAGTCAAATTTTATAAAAAAAATTCACAAAAAATTTTACTAAGTTATTCGGCTTCATGGAAATTTTTTTTTAATTCTCCCGACTTATTACGGCATTTTAGAAAACAAATTATAAAAATAGCGGCTGTTGAACAAACCTTTTTTTAATGCCCAATCTAATCTCTTTTTGGCGAATTTCGGAGCGTCGAACTCGATTTTTTAAAAAATATATATAATTGCAAAGGTTTTTTTTTTTTTTTTTTTTTCCTTTAAAATGCGGTAATATAACAGGATTTTTTTTTTTTTAATTGATTTAATTTTTGTAAAAAAAATTCTAAAAAAATTTGACTAAGTTATTCGGGTCCATGAAAAAAATTTTTTTTTTAATTTTCCCCACCTATTACGGCATTTTAGAAAAAAAAAAAAAAAAAGCGGCTGCTTAACACGATACTTTTTTCCCTTGCCCGTGAACAAGCTTTTTTCGCAAAAATCGGAGCTTCGAGCTCGATTTTTTGAAAATTTGACTTTGACGGCGACTAAAAAAATTTTCAAAAAAATATTGTACTTTTTTTAATTAAATAATTATCTTCGTATTAATATAAGGTCGGACAGTTAGAATGGTCATATAATTCGCATTACTTTAGGAGTTATTGAGGTCTAAAAAAAAAAAAAAATTTTCAACCGCCTATAACTTTTTAACAATTGAAAAGAAAAAGTTGCGACATAGCTATTTACACTAGTTAGAACAAAACGAGTCAAAATCGGTAGCTAACAAAAAAAAAAAAAAAAAAAGTCGTCAACTGCACCTATGTCAAAAATTGAAAAAAACACGTATTTTTTCGCGAGGAGGCCCGCGGGCCTCAAAAAAAAAAATTTCGAGACAAAAAATTTTTTTTTAAATTAAACATTCAGTTGTTTAAATAAGCTCAATCGGTAATTATAATTATCGTCAAAAGTTACTATAACGTGTTCTTTAGGTCTAAACATTACGATGTTTCTATTATATCGAACATTAAAACGAAACATACCTAGTTTGCTATGTATGCGATAAATTCGACGTTATTTTATCTTGATATTTACTTTATGATGAATTGAGATTATGTTATTTGTACAGGATATTTGTTCTTCGCCTCTTATTAGTTTGCAAGTTTTATCGTTCGTAGGGATGTAACCGCGATGTAATGACGTGGAATTGTATGGGATATTTGGTTTATACGTCACCTTTGGTAATTGTTAATTTCTAATGTTCATTTTCCACAAAATTATAAATTATATGACTAAATCGAACATTATTAGTAACATATTATTGATTGAAAATACGTTGCAACGCATTCATATCGTACTTTAATTACTCGATGTTTGAAAAATTAATTCTTAAAAATGTATTCTGGCTGTATTTAATTTTTATTAATTAATTCATTCTAATAAGTGAATTATACGTCAA
>CAXIVS010000154.1:0-39966 GCA_964035775.1 Osedax frankpressi
GTTATGCTTTTACAAAAATTATCAATTTTATTTAACTTATTTATGTATAACGAAGTACCATATAAACTAAATATGTTTCCCACAGAATAATATGCCAAATTTTAATTTAATGTTGGTAAATAAATAGAAATTTGTTAATTTTACATACAAGTACGCATTAAAATAAATAATTTAAATTATATCGTAATAATTATATTCTTTTATTTTCTAAATAATTACATAACAGGATATATTTTTGTCTTTGATTGAATATTTTTGAGAAAATATAATTACTTAAGAAAACAACTTTCAACAACTAACAGAACGATGTTATAATTAATAAGAAAATACTTCAACATAACTGTAACATTGTCTTTGTAATATCAATCCTAACATCTCTATCCAAATTAATAATTACATTTAAGAGATACATAGATATATCTCACCAGAAGACGGGATATAAAATAGTTTTAGCTCACGGATTTGAAGTCTTAAACATCTTCCTAAGTACAAAATAATATTATATTATAGAAGTAAATTATTGAAAGATCGCTAATAATTAAAAATCTTGATAACCAATGCATTGATAAAGTGTTATTATTTGGCAATGGTAAATGTTATATACAATAGTATATATAGTAGTAGACATAGTAGTATATACAGTAGTATATACAGTAGTATATACAGTAGTATATAGAGAAGTATATACAATAGTATATATAGTAGTAGACATAGTAGTATATAAAGTAGTATATACAGTATTATATAGAGAAGTATATACACTATATACCACTGTCGTACTATTCTAGTTAGATATTATATTTACAAAAACATAACAAAATATTCTCATAATTATTAAAATAAAATTAACATAAAATATTTTAAATATAATATAGTTTCGTGTTTAGATCCATCTGAATACATTATATAATATATCTTATAAACTTTAATAAACGAATGTTATAGTTAGAATGACTACTGCAACAAATCTATAAAACTCCAAAAAATAGAATTACTGAATAGTTATAATGAATAAGTTATAAATATTAATAACGGGGTATAGCTAATTTCTCATCACCTCTCAGTACATCTAAAGTATTATCATTACTTGCTTGACTAGCAGTAATTAAAATTACTACTAATTTCTCGTCCCAATAGAAAATGGTGCATATAATTTTCTTTTATTTTAAGTTGAAATTTTTATTTGCTCTCCAAAAATACTAAATTGTAAAAAAAACTTTTTATATGAATTTATTTGACAATTAATCTTATTATTTTCTAATATATCTGATTTAATATTTTATATTGTGAATTGTAATTGATTATCCACATAATAATTCAAATGATCATGATAGATAAATATTTGATATTCAGTTTTCACCAAAACATATAAATCTGTATTATATAATTGTTTACTATATACTAAAAGAAAAACAAGTGAGAGGATACTCAGAAGAAGAATTAAAGTAAATTCACGATCTAATAATAAATTGGTTACCGTTTTAAAACTGTTGGCTCCTCATGGCAACAAAAGAAGGGGGTGTATGTATTAATTATTGTGAATTAAGCTAATATTAAATTATACATTCGAGAATTATTTAAATTTTACTTAGTCATATTATTACTTCTTTATTTCAATGTTATTTAGCATTTTATATAATTAACTGCTGACACGCTTATCGCAGAGATAACATTAATAATTTACATTTTTAATTTTCTGTAGAAACCTTTGGATTTATTAGTTTTTACATTTCGCTTCAATAAATAAATAAATAAATAAATTCACTCATTTGATAACTTAAAATATTCTACAATATTCAAATAATAAGTTAAATACAAAATAGTTTTAATCAAAAGGAGTCAATGGATTAATTGACAATAAGTAAACTATATCTCTTCAATTGCCTTTAGTATACCTATTATAAAGATATATTAACTCCGGATACAACGGATGAATACTGTACATTCCAATTTCGTTATTATAATTAAATAAACTTATTGATAAATAATTAGTAATTCTCAAATTATTTTAAATCAGTTTAACTATGTGTAAATTATAATATCATACATTACATATTATAGAGGTCACAGCTGCAATTACATGCAATTTCTTATCCTCGTACAGTCCACAATTAGTCTTGGATTAGAAATTCATTTTATTCTTTTTTTCAACTATTCCAACAATAAAATGATATTTGAAAAACAATTTGATTTGACTTCAGTATCATTATACTGATCTCTTTATTTCATTTGATCTCGAGACTAACTTACTACATTCTGAATACTGATTACAACTACAATTACAAATAAAAATACAATTACAAATACAAATATAAATACAAATACAAATACAAATATAAATACAAATATAATATTACTCTTATTATTACACTTATTATTACACTTATTATTACTCTTATTATTACACTTATTATTACACTTATTATTACACTTATTATTACACTTACTATTACTCTTATTATTACACTTATTATTACACTTATTATTACAATTATTATTACACTTATTATTACACTTATTAATACGCTTATTATTAGACTTATTATTACACTTATTATTACACTTATTATTACACTTATTATTACACTTATTATTACACTTATTATTACACTTATTATTACACTTATTATTACACTTATTATTACACTTATTATTACACTTATTATTACTCTTATTATTACACTTATTATTACACTTATTATTACACTTATTATTACACTTATTATTACTCTTATTATTACACTTATTATTACACTTATTATTACACTTATTATTACACTTATTATTACACTTATTATTACACTTATTATTACACTTATTATTACAGTTATTATTACTCTACTTATTATTACTCTTATTATTACACTTATTATTACACTTATTATTACACTTATTATTACACTTATTATTACACTTATTATTACACTTATTATTACACTTATTATTACAGTTATTATTACTCTACTTATTATTACTCTTATTATTACACTTATTATTACACTTATTATTACACTTATTATTACACTTATTATTACACTTATTATTACACTTATTATTACACTTATTATTACACTTATTATTACACTTATTATTACACTTATTATTCTACTTATTATTAAACTTATTATTACACTTATTATTACACTTATTATTAAACTTATTATTACACTTATTATTACTCTACTTATTATTACTCTTATTATTACACTTATTATTACTCTACTTATTATTACTCTACTTATTATTACTCTACTTATTATTACTCTACTTATTATTACACTTATTATTACACTTATTATTACACTTATTATTACACTTATTATTACACTTATTATTACACTTATTATTACACTTATTATTACACTTATTATTACACTTATTATTACACTTATTATTACACTTATTATTACACTTATTATTACACTTATTATTACACTTATTATTACACTTATTATTACACTTATTATTACACTTATTATTACACTTATTATTACACTTATTATTACACTTATTATTACACTTATTATTACACTTATTATTACACTTATTATTACACTTATTATTACACTTATTATTACACTTATTATTACACTTATTATTACACTTATTATTACACTTATTATTACACTTATTATTACACTTATTATTACACTTATTATTACACTTATTATTACACTTATTATTACACTTATTATTACTCTACTTATTATTACACTTATTATTACATTTATTATTACTCTTATTATTACACTTATTATTACACTTATTATTGCACTTATTATTACACTTATTATTACACTTATTATTACACTTATTATTACACTTATTATTACACTTATTATTACACTTATTATTACACTTATTATTACACTTATTATTACACTTATTATTACTCTACTTATTATTACTCTACTTATTATTACACTTATTATTACACTTATTATTACACTTATTATTACACTTATTATTACACTTATTATTACACTTATTATTACACTTATTATTACACTTATTATTACACTTATTATTACTCTTATTATTACACTTATTATTACACTTATTATTACACTTATTATTACACTTATTATTACACCTATTATTACACTTATTATTACACTTATTATTACACTTATTATTACACTTATTATTACACTTATTATTACACTTATTATTACTCTACTTATTATTACACTTATTATTACTCTACTTATTATTACACTTATTATTACACTAATTATTACACTTATTATTACACTTATTATTATACTTATTATTACTCTTATTATTACACTTATTATAACACTTATTTTTACACTTATTATTACATTTATTATTACATTTATTATTACACTTATTATTACACTTATTATTACACTTATTATTACACTTATTATTACACTTATTATTACACTTATTATTACTCATATTATTACACTTATTATTACACTTATTATTACACTTATTATTACACTTATTATTACACTTATTATTACACTTATTATTACACTTATTATTACACTTATTATTATACTTATTATTACACTTATTATTACACTTATTATTACACTTATTATTACTCTTATTATTACACTTATTATTAAACTTATTATTACACTTATTATTACACTTATTATTACACTTATTATTACACTTATTATTACACTTATTATTACACTTATTATTACACTTATTATTACACTTATTATTACTCTACTTATTATTACTCTACTTATTATTACACTTATTATTACACTTATTATTACACTTATTATTACACTTATTATTACACTTATTATTACACTTATTATTACACTTATTATTACACTTATTATTACACTTATTATTACACTTATTATTACTCTACTTATTATTACACTTATTATTACACTTATTATTACACTTATTATTACACTTATTTTTACCATACTTATTATTACACTTATTATTACTCTTATTATTACTCTACTTATTATTACACTTGTTATTACTCTACTTATTATTACACTTATTATTACACTTATTATTACACTTATTATTACACTTATTATTACACTTATTATTACACTTATTATTACACTTATTATTATACTTATTATTACACTTATTATTACACTTATTATTACACTTATTATTACACTTATTATTACACTTATTATTACACTTATTATTACTCTTATTATTACACTTATTATTACTCTTATTATTACACTTATTATTACACTTATTATTACTCTACTTATTATTACACTTATTATTACACTTATTATTACTCTTATTATTACACTTATTATTACACTTATTATTACTCTACTTATTATTACACTTATTATTACACTTATTATTATACTTATTATTACACTTATTATTACACTTATTATTACTCTTATTATTACTCTTATTATTACACTTATTATTACACTTATTATTACACTTATTATTAAACTTATTATTACACTTATTATTACACTTATTATTACACTTATTATTACACTTATTATTACACTTATTATTACACTTATTATTACACTTATTATTACACTTATTATTACACTTATTATTACTCTACTTATTATTACACTTATTATTACACTTATTATTACTCTTATTATTACACTTATTATTAAACTTATTATTACACTTATTATTACACTTATTATTACACTTATTATTACTCTTATTATTACTCTACTTATTATTACTCTACTTATTATTACACTTATTATTACACTTAATATTACACTTATTATTACTCTTATTATTATACTTATTATTACACTTATTATTACACTTATTATTACACTTATTATTACTCTTATTATTACACTTATTATTACTCTTATTATTACACTTATTATTACACTTATTATTACTCTTATTATTACTCTACTTATTATTACACTTATTATTACACTTATTATTACACTTATTATTACACTTATTATTACTCTTATTATTACACTTATTATTACACTTATTATTACACTTATTATTACACTTATTATTACACTTATTATTACACTTATTATTACACTTATTATTACACTTATTATTACACTTATAATTACACTTATTATTACACTTATTATTACACTTATTATTACACTTATTATTACACTTATTATTACACTTATTATTACACTTATTATTACACTTATTATTACACTTATTATTACACTTATTATTACACTTATTATTACACTTATTATTACACTTATTATTACACTTATTATTACACTTATTATTACACTTATTATTACACTTATTATTACACTTATTATTACTCTACTTATTATTACACTTATTATTACACTTATTATTACTCTTATTATTACTGTACTTATTATTACACTTATTATTACTCTTATTATTACTCTTATTATTACACTTATTATTACACTTATTATTACTCTTATTATTACTCTACTTATTATTACACTTATTATTACACTTATTATTACACTTATTATTACACTTATTATTACACTTATTATTACTCTTATTATTACACTTATTATTACACTTATTATTACACTTATTATTACACTTATTATTACACTTATTATTACACTTATTATTACACTTATTATTACTCTACTTATTATTACACTTATTATTACACTTATTATTACACTTATTATTACACTTATTATTACACTTATTATTACACTTATTATTACACTTATTATTACACTTATTATTACACTTATTATTACACTTATTATTACACTTATTATTACACTTATTATTACACTTATTATTACACTTATTATTACACTTATTATTACACTTATTATTACACTTATTATTACACTTATTATTACACTTATTATTACACTTATTATTACACTTATTATTACACTTATTATTACACTTATTATTACTCTTATTATTACACTTATTATTACACTTATTATTACACTTATTATTACACTTATTATTACACTTATTATTACACTTATTATTACTCTACTTATTATTACACTTATTATTACACTTATTATTACACTTATTATTACACTTATTATTACACTTATTATTACACTTATTATTACACTTATTATTACACTTATTATTACACTTATTATTACACTTATTATTACACTTATTATTACACTTATTATTACTCTTATTATTACTCTACTTATTATTACTCTACTTATTATTACACTTATTATTACACTTAATATTACACTTATTATTACTCTTATTATTATACTTATTATTACACTTATTATTACACTTATTATTACACTTATTATTACTCTTATTATTACACTTATTATTACTCTTATTATTACACTTATTATTACACTTATTATTACTCTTATTATTACTCTACTTATTATTACACTTATTATTACACTTATTATTACACTTATTATTACACTTATTATTACACTTATTATTACTCTTATTATTACACTTATTATTACACTTATTATTACACTTATTATTACACTTATTATTACACTTATTATTACACTTATTATTACACTTATTATTACTCTACTTATTATTACACTTATTAGTACACTTATTATTACACTTATTATTACACTTATTATTACACTTATTATTACACTTATTATTACACTTATTATTACACTTATTATTACACTTATTATTACACTTATTATTACACTTATTATTACACTTATTATTACACTTATTATTACACTTATTATTACACTTATTATTACACTTATTATTACACTTATTATTACACTTATTATTACACTTATTATTACTCTACTTATTATTACACTTATTATTACACTTATTATTACTCTTATTATTACTGTACTTATTATTACACTTATTATTACTCTTATTATTACACTTATTATTACACTTATTATTACACTTATTATTACACTTATTATTACACTTATTATTACACTTATTATTACACTTATTATTACACTTATTATTACACTTATTATTACACTTATTATTACACTTATTATTACTCTTATTATTACACTTATTATTACACTTATTATTACACTTATTATTACACTTATTATTACACTTATTATTACACTTATTATTACTCTACTTATTATTACACTTATTATTACACTTATTATTAAACTTATTATTACACTTATTATTAAACTTATTATTACACTTATTATTACACTTATTATTACACTTATTATTAAACTTATTATTACAGTTATTATTAAACTTATTATTACACTTATTATTACTCTTATTATTACACTTATTATTACACTTATTATTAATCTCATTATTACACTTATTATTACACTTATTATTACACTTATTATTACACTTATTATTACACTTATTATTACACTTATTATTACACTTATTATTACACTTATTATTACACTTATTATTACACTTTTTATTACACTTATTATTCTACTTATTATTAAACTTATTATTACACTTATTATTACACTTATTATTACACTTATTATTACACTTATTATTACACTTATTATTACACTTATTATTACACTTATTATTACTCTACTTATTATTACACTTATTATTACACTTATTATTACACTTATTATTACACTTATTATTACACTTATTATCACACTTATTATTACACTTATTATTACACTTATTATTATACTTATTATTACACTTATTATTACACTTATTATTACACTTATTATTACACTTATTATTACACTTATTATTACACTTATTATTACACTTATTATTACACTTATTATTACACTTATTATTACACTTATTATTACACCTATTATTACACTTATTATTACACTTATTATTACACTTATTATTACACTTATTATTACACTTATTATTACACTTATTATTACACTTATTATTACACTTATTATTACTCTACTTATTATTACTCTACTTATTATTACACTTATTATTACACTTATTATTACTCTTATTATTACACTTATTATTACACTTATTATTACACTTATTATTACACTTATTATTACACTTATTATTACTCTACTTATAATTACTCTACTTATTATTACACTTATTATTACACTTATTATTACTCTTATTATTACACTTATTATTACACTTATTATTACACTTATTATTACTCTTATTATTACACTTATTATTACACTTATTATTACACTTATTATTACACTTATTATTACACTTATTATTACACTTATTATTACACTTATTATTACTCTACTTATTATTACTCTACTTATTATTACTCTACTTATTATTACTCTTATTATTACACTTAATATTACACTTATTATTACACTTATTATTACACTTATTATTACACTTATTATTACTCTTATTATTACACTTATTATTACACTTATTATTACACTTATTATTACACTTATTATTACACTTATTATTACACTTATTATTACACTTATTATTACACTTATTATTACACTTATTATTACACTTATTATTACACTTATTATTACTCTACTTATTATTACTCTACTTATTATTACACTTATTATTACACTTATTATTACACTTATTATTACACTTATTATTACACTTATTATTACTCTACTTATTATTACACTTATTATTTCACTTATTATTACTCTTATTATTACACTTATTATTACACTTATTATTACTCTTATTATTACATTTATTATTACACTTATTATTACACTTATAATTACACTTATTATTACACTTATTATTACACTTATTATTACACTTATTATTACACTTATTATTACACTTATTATTACACTTATTATTACACTTATTATTACACTTATTATTACACTTATTATTACACTTATTATTACACTTATAATTACACTTATTATTACACTTATTATTACACTTATGATTACTCTTATTATTACACTTATTATTACACTTATTATTACACTTATTATTACACTTATTATTACACTTATTATTACTCTTATTATTACACTTATTATTACTCTTATTATTACACTTATTATTACACTTATTATTACACTTATTATTACACTTATTATTACACTTATTATTACACTTATTATTACTCTACTTATTATTACACTTGTTGTTACACTTATTATTACACTTATTATTACTCTTATTATTACACTTATTATTACTCTTATTATTACACTTATTATTACACTTATTATTACACTTATTATTACTCTACTTATTATTACACTTATTATTACACTTAATATTACACTCATTATTACACTTATTATTACACTTATTATTACTCTTATTATTACACTTATTATTACTCTACTTATTATTACACTTATTATTACACTTATTATTTCACTTATTATTACACTTATTATTACTCTTATTATTACACTTATTATTACACTTATTATTACACTTATTATTACACTTATTATTACACTTATTATTACACTTATTATTACACTTATTATTACACTTATTATTACACTTATTATTACACTTATTATTACGCTTATTATTACACTTATTATTACACTTATTATTACACTTATTATTAATCTTATTATTACTCTACTTATTATTACACTTATTATTACACTTATTATTACACTTATTATTACACTTATTATTACACTTATTATTACACTTATTATTACACTTATTATTACACTTATTATTACACTTATTATTACACTTATTATTACACTTATTATTACACTTATTATTACACTTATTATTACACTTATTATTACACTTATTATTACACTTATTATTACACTTATTATTACACTTATTATTACACTTATTATTACACTTATTATTACACTTATTATTACACTTATTATTACACTTATTATTACACTTATTATTACACTTATTATTACACTTATTATTACACTTATTATTACACTTATTATTACACTTATTATTACACTTATTATTACACTTATTATTACACTTATTATTACACTTATTATTACACTTATTATTACACTTATTATTACACTTATTATTACACTTATTATTACACTTATTATTACACTTATTATTACACTTATTATTACACTTATTATTACACTTATTATTACACTTATTATTACACTTATTATTACACTTATTATTACACTTATTATTACACTTATTATTACAATTATTATTACACTTATTATTACACTTATTATTACACTTATTATTACACTTATTATTACACTTATTATTACACTTATTATTACACTTATTATTACACTTATTATTACACTTATTATTACACTTATTATTTCACTTATTATTACTCTACTTATTATTACACTTATTATTACACTTATTATTACTCTTATTATTACACTTATTATTACACTTATTATTACACTTATTATTACACTTATTATTACACTTATTATTACACTTATTATTACACTCATTATTACACTTATTATTACACTTATTATTACACTTATTATTACACTTATTATTACACTTATTATTACACTTATTATTACACTTATTATTACACTTATTATTACACTTATTATTACACTTATTATTACACTTATTATTACACTTATTATTACACTTATTATTACACTTATTATTACTCTACTTATTATTACACTTATTATTACACTTATTATTTCACTTATTATTACACTTATTATTACACTTATTATTACACTTATTATTACTCTACTTATTATTACACTTATTATTACACTTATTATTACACTTATTATTACACTTATTATTACTCTACTTATTATTACACTTATTATTACACTTATTATTACACTTATTATTACACTTATTATTTCACTTATTATTTCACTTATTATTACTCTACTTATTATTACACTTATTATTACACTTATTATTACACTTATTATTACACTTATTATTACTCTACTTATTATTGCACTTATTATTTCACTTATTATTACACTTATTATTACACTTATTATTACACTTATTATTACTCTACTTATTATTACACTTATTATTACACTTATTATTACACTTATTATTTCACTTATTATTACACTTATTATTACACTTATTATTACACTTATTATTACTCTACTTATTATTACACTTATTATTACACTTATTATTACACTTATTATTACACTTATTATTATAATTATTATTACATTTATTATTACACTTATTATTACACTTATTATTTCACTTTTTATTACACTTATTATTACACTTATTATTACACTTATTATTACACTTATTATTACACTTATTATTACACTTATTATTACACTTATTATTACACTTATTATTACACTTATTATTACACTTATTATTACACTTATTATTACACTTATTATTACACTTATTATTACACTTATTATTACACTTATTATTACACTTATTATTACACTTATTATTACACTTATTATTACTCTACTTATTATTACTCTTATTATTACACTTATTATTACACTTATTATTACTCTTATTATTACACTTATTATTACACTTATTATTACACTTATTATTACACTTATTATTACACTTATTATTACACTTATTATTTCACTTATTATTACTCTACTTATTATTACACTTATTATTACACTTATTATTACACTTATTATTACACTTATTATTACACTTATTATTACACTTATTATTACACTTATTATTACACTTATTATTACACTTATTATTACACTTATTATCACACTTATTATTACACTTATTATTACACTTATTATTACTCTACTTATTATTACACTTATTATTACACTTATTATTACACTTATTATTACACTTATTATTACTCCACTTATTATTACACTTATTATTACACTTATTATTACACTTATTATTACACTTATTATTACACTTATTATTACACTTATTATTACACTTATTATTACACTTATTATTACACTTATTATTACACTTATTATCACACTTATTATAATACTTATTATTACACTTATTATTACACTTATTATTACACTTATTATTACTCTACTTATTATTACTCTTATTATTACACTTATTATTACACTTATTATTACACTTATTATTACACTTATTATTACACTTATTATTACTCTACTTATTATTACACTTATTATTACACTAATTATTACTCTTATTATTACACTTATTATTACACTTATTATTATACTTATTATTACACTAATTATTACTCTTATTATTACACTTATTATTACACTTATTATTAAACTTATTATTACTCTTATTATTACACGTATTATAACACTTATTATTACACTTATTATTACACTTATTATTACACTTATTATTACACTTATTATTACACTTATTATTACACTTATTATTACTCTACTTATTATTACACTTATTATTACACTTATTATTACACTTATTATTACACTTATTATTACACTTATTATTACACTTATTATTACACTTATTATTACACTTATTATTACACTTATTATTACACTTATTATTGCACTTATTATTACACTTATTATTACACTTATTATTACACTTATTATTACACTTATTATTACACTTATTATTACACTTATTATTACACTTATTATTACACTTATTATTACACTTATTATTACACTTATTATAACACTTATTATTACACTTATTATTACATTTATTATTACATTTATTATTACACTTATTATTACACTTATTATTACACTTATTATTACACTTATTATTACACTTATTATTATAATTATTATTACACTTATTATTACACTTATTATTACTCCACTTATTATTACTCTTATTATTACACTTATTATTACACTTATTATTACACTTATTATTACACTTATTATTACACTTATTATTACACTTATTATTACACTTATTATTACACTTATTATTACACTTATTATTATTCTTATTATTACACTTATTATTACACTTATTATTACACTTATTATTACACTTATTATTACACTTATTATTACACTTATTATTACACTTATTATTACTCTTATTATTACACTTATTATTACTCTACTTATTATTAAACTTATTATTACACTTATTATTACACTTATTATTACACTTATTATTATACTTATTATTACACTTATTATTACTCTTATTATTACACTTATTATTACACTTATTATTAATCTTATTATTACACTTATTATTACACTTATTATTACACTTATTATTACACTTATTATTACTCTACTTATTATTACACTTATTATTACACTTATTTTTACACTTATTATTACACTTATTATTACTCTACTTATTATTACACTTATTATTACACTAATTATTATACTTATTATTACACTTATTATTACACTTATTATTACACTTATTATTACACTTATTATTACACTTATTATTACACTTATTATTACACTTATTATTACTCTACTTATTATTATACTTATTATTACACTTATTATTACTCTTATTATTACACTTATTATTACACTTATTATTACACTTATTATTACACTTATTATTACTCTACTTATTATTACACTTATTATTACACTAATTATTATACTTATTATTACACTTATTATTACACTTATTATTATACTTATTATTACACTTATTATTACACTTATTATTACACTTATTATTCTACTTATTATTACACTTATTATTACTCTTATTATTACACTTATTATTACACTTATTATTACACTTATTATTACACTTATTATTACACTTATTATTACACTTATTATTACACTTATTATTACTCTACTTATTATTACTCTACTTATTATTACACTTATTATTACACTTATTATTACACTTATTATTACACTTATTATTACACTTATTATTACTCTACTTATTATTACTCTTATTATTACACTTATTATTACACTTATTATTACTCTTATTATTACACTTATTATTACACTTATTATTACTCTACTTATTATTACACTTATTATTTCACTTATTATTACACTTATTATTTCACTTATTATTACTCTACTTATTATTACACTTATTATTACACTTATTATTACACTTATTATTACACTTATTATTACACTTATTATTACACTTATTATTACACTTATTATTACACTTATTATTACACTTATTATTACACTTATTATTACACTTATTATTACACTTATTATCACACTTATTATTACACTTATTATTACACTTATTATTACTCTACTTATTATTACACTTATTATTACACTTATTATTACACTTATTATTACACTTATTATTACACTTATTATTACTCCACTTATTATTACACTTATTATTACACTTATTATTACACTTATTATTACACTTATTATTACACTTATGATTACACTTATTATTACACTTATTATTACACTTATTATTACACTTATTATTACACTTATTATCACACTTATTATAATACTTATTATTACACTTATTATTACACTTATTATTACACTTATTATTACTCTACTTATTATTACTCTTATTATTACACTTATTATTACACTTATTATTACACTTATTATTACACTTATTATTACTCTACTTATTATTACACTTATTATTACACTAATTATTACTCTTATTATTACACTTATTATTACACTTATTATTAAACTTATTATTACACTAATTATTACTCTTATTATTACACTTATTATTACACTTATTATTAAACTTATTATTACTCTTATTATTACACGTATTATAACACTTATTATTACACTTATTATTACACTTATTATTACACTTATTATTACACTTATTATTACACTTATTATTACACTTATTATTACACTTATTATTACTCTACTTATTATTACACTTATTATTACACTTATTATTACACTTATTATTACACTTATTATTACACTTATTATTACACTTATTATTACACTTATTATTACACTCATTATTACACTTATTATTACACTTATTATTACACTTATTATTACACTTATTATTACACTTATTATTACACTTATTATTACACTTATTATTACACTTATTATTACACTTATTATTACACTTATTATTACACTTATTATTACACTTATTATTACACTTATTATTACACTTATTATTACACTTATTATTACACTTATTATTACACTTATTATTACACTTATTATTACACTTATTATTACACTTATTATTACACTTATTATTACACTTATTATTACACTTATTATTACACTTATTATTACACTTATTATTACACTACACTTATTATTACACTTATTATTACAATTATTATTACACTTATTATTACACTTATTATTACTCTACTTATTATTATACTTATTATTACTCTTATTATTACACTTATTATTACACTTATTATTACACTTATTATTACACTTATTATTACTCTACTTATTATTATACTTATTATTACTCTTATTATTACACTTATTATTACACTTATTATTACACTTATTATTACACTTATTATTACACTTATTATTACAATTATTATTACACTTATTATTACACTTATTATTACTCTACTTATTATTATACTTATTATTACTCTTATTATTACACTTATTATAACACTTATTATTACACTTATTATTACACTTATTATTACACTTATTATTACACTTATTATTACAATTATTATTACACTTATTATTACACTTATTATTACACTTATTATTACACTTATTATTACACTTATTATTACACTTATTATTACACTTATTATTACACTTATTATTACACTTATTATTACACTTATTATTACACTTATTATTACACTTATTATTACACTTATTATTACACTTATTATTACACTTATTATTACTCTTATTATTACACTTATTATTACATTTACTATTACACTTATTATTACACTTATTATTACACTTATTATTACACTTATTATTACACTTATTATTACACTTATTATTACACTTATTATTACACTTATTATTACACTTATTATTACACTTATTATTACACTTATTATTACACTTATTATTACACTTATTATTACACTTATTATTACACTTATTATTACACTTATTATTACACTTATTATTACACTTATTATTACACTTATTATTACACTTATTATTACACTTATTATTTCACTTATTATTACACTTATTATTACACTTATTATTACACTTATTATTACACTTATTATTGCACTTATTATTGCACTTATTATTACACTTATTATTACTCTACTTATTATTACACTTATTATTACACTTATTATTACACTTATTAGTACACTTATTATTACACTTATTATTACACTTATTATTACACTTATTATTACACTTATTATTACACTTATTATTACACTTATTATTACACTTATTATTACACTTATTATTACACTTATTATTACACTTATTATTACACTTATTATTACACTTATTATTACACTTATTATTACACTTATTATTACACTTATTATTACACTTATTATTACACTTATTATTACACTTATTATTACACTTATTATAACACTTATTATTATACTTATTATTACACTTATTATTACATTTATTATTACACTTATTATTACACTTATTATTAAACTTATTATTACACTTATTATTACACTTATTATTACACTTATTATTACACTTATTATTACACTTATTATTACACTTATTATTACACTTATTATTACACTTATTATTACACTTATTATTACACTTATTATTACACTTATTATTACACTTATTATTACACTTATTATTACTCTACTTATTATTACTCTTATTATTACACTTATTATTACACTTATTACTACACTTATTATTACACTTATTATTACACTTATTATTACTCTACTTATTATTACTCTTATTATTACACTTATTATTACACTTATTATTACACTTATTATTACTCTACTTATTATTACACTTATTATTACACTTATTATTACACTTATTATTACACTTATTATTACACTTATTATTACACTTATTATTACACTTATTATTACTCTACTTATTATTACACTTATTATTACACTTATTATTACACTTATTATTACACTTATTATTACACTTATTATTACACTTATTATTACACTTATTATTACACTTATTATTACACTTATTATTACACTTATTATTACACTTATTATTACACTTATTATTACACTTATTATTACACTTATTATTACACTTATTATTACACTTATTATTACACTTATTATTACACTTATTATTACACTTATTATTACACTTATTATTATACTTATTATTACACTTATTATTACACTTATTATTACACTTATTATTACACTTATTATTACACTTATTATTACACTTATTATTACTCTACTTATTATTACACTTATTATTACACTAATTATTACTCTTATTATTACACTTATTATTACACTTATTATTACACTTATTATTAAACTTATTATTACACTTATTATTACACTTATTATTACACTTATTATTATACTTATTATTACTCTACTTATTATTATACTTATTATTACTCTTATTATTACACTTATTATTACACTTATTATTACACTTATTATTACACTTATTATTACACTTATTATTACACTTATTATAACACTTATTATTACACTTATTATTACATTTATTATTACATTTATTATTACACTTATTATTACACTTATTATTACACTTATTATTACACTTATTATTACACTTATTATTATAATTATTATTACACTTATTATTACACTTATTATTACTCCACTTATTATTACTCTTATTATTACACTTATTATTACACTTATTATTACACTTATTATTACACTTATTATTACACTTATTATTACACTTATTATTACACTTATTATTACACTTATTATTACACTTATTATTATTCTTATTATTACACTTATTATTACACTTATTATTACACTTATTATTACACTTATTATTACACTTATTATTACACTTATTATTACTCTTATTATTACACTTATTATTACTCTACTTATTATTAAACTTATTATTACACTTATTATTACACTTATTATTACACTTATTATTATACTTATTATTACACTTATTATTACTCTTATTATTACACTTATTATTACACTTATTATTAATCTTATTATTACACTTATTATTACACTTATTATTACACTTATTATTACACTTATTATTACTCTACTTATTATTACACTTATTATTACACTTATTTTTACACTTATTATTACACTTATTATTACTCTACTTATTATTACACTTATTATTACACTAATTATTATACTTATTATTACACTTATTATTACACTTATTATTACACTTATTATTACACTTATTATTACACTTATTATTACACTTATTATTACTCTACTTATTATTATACTTATTATTACACTTATTATTACTCTTATTATTACACTTATTATTACACTTATTATTACACTTATTATTACACTTATTATTACTCTACTTATTATTACACTTATTATTACACTAATTATTATACTTATTATTACACTTATTATTACACTTATTATTATACTTATTATTACACTTATTATTACACTTATTATTACACTTATTATTCTACTTATTATTACACTTATTATTACTCTTATTATTACACTTATTATTACACTTATTATTACACTTATTATTACAC
Source organism: Osedax frankpressi (assembly GCA_964035775.1). NCBI lineage: Eukaryota > Metazoa > Annelida > Polychaeta > Sabellida > Siboglinidae > Osedax > Osedax frankpressi. The sequence goes on from CAXIVS010000154.1 coordinate 19,495, forward strand.
TTATTATTACACTTATTATTACACTTATTATTACACTTATTATTACACTTATTATTACTCTACTTATTATTACTCTACTTATTATTACACTTATTATTACACTTATTATTACACTTATTATTACACTTATTATTACACTTATTATTACACTTATTATTACACTTATTATTACACTTATTATTACACTTATTATTACACTTATTATTACACTTATTATTCTACTTATTATTACACTTATTATTACTCTTATTATTACACTTATTATTACACTTATTATTACACTTATTATTACACTTATTATTACACTTATTATTACACTTATTATTACACTTATTATTACACTTATTATTACACTTATTATTACACTTATTATTACACTTATTATTACACTTATTATTACACTTATTATTACACTTATTATTACACTTATTATTACACTTATTATTACACTTATTATTACTCTACTTATTATTACACTTATTATTACACTTATTATTACACTTATTATTACACTTATTATTACACTTATTATTACACTTATTATTACACTTATTATTACACTTATTATTACACTTATTATTACACTTATTATTACACTTATTATTACACTTATTATTACACTTATTATTACACTTATTATTACACTTATTATTACACTTATTATTACACTTATTATTACACTTATTATTACACTTATTATTACACTTATTATTACACTTATTATTACACTTATTATTACACTTATTATTACACTTATTATTACACTTATTATTACACTTATTATTACACTTATTATTACACTTATTATTACACTTATTATTACACTTATTATTACACTTATTATTACACTTATTATTACACTTATTATTACACTTATTATTATAATTATTATTACACTTATTATTACACTTATTATTACTCCACTTATTATTACTCTTATTATTACACTTATTATTACACTTATTATTACACTTATTATTACACTTATTATTACACTTATTATTACACTTATTATTACACTTATTATTACACTTATTATTATTCTTATTATTACACTTATTATTACACTTATTATTACACTTATTATTACACTTATTATTACACTTATTATTACACTTATTATTACTCTTATTATTACACTTATTATTACTCTACTTATTATTACACTTATTATTACACTTATTATTACACTTATTATTACACTTATTATTATACTTATTATTACACTTATTATTACTCTTATTATTACACTTATTATTACACTTATTATTAATCTTATTATTACACTTATTATTACACTTATTATTACACTTATTATTACACTTATTATTACTCTACTTATTATTACACTTATTATTACACTTATTTTTACACTTATTATTACACTTATTATTACTCTACTTATTATTACACTTATTATTACACTAATTATTATACTTATTATTACACTTATTATTACACTTATTATTACACTTATTATTACACTTATTATTACACTTATTATTACTCTACTTATTATTATACTTATTATTACACTTATTATTACTCTTATTATTACACTTATTATTACACTTATTATTACACTTATTATTACACTTATTATTACTCTACTTATTATTACACTTATTATTACACTAATTATTATACTTATTATTACACTTATTATTACACTTATTATTATACTTATTATTACACTTATTATTACACTTATTATTACACTTATTATTCTACTTATTATTACACTTATTATTACTCTTATTATTACACTTATTATTACACTTATTATTACACTTATTATTACACTTATTATTACACTTATTATTACACTTATTATTACACTTATTATTGCACTTATTATTACACTTATTATTACACTTATTATTACACTTATTATTACACTTATTATTACTCTACTTATTATTACTCTACTTATTATTACACTTATTATTACACTTATTATTACACTTATTATTACACTTATTATTACACTTATTATTACACTTATTATTACACTTATTATTACACTTATTATTACACTTATTATTACACTTATTATTACACTTATTATTCTACTTATTATTACACTTATTATTACTCTTATTATTACACTTATTATTACACTTATTATTACACTTATTATTACACTTATTATTACACTTATTATTACACTTATTATTACACTTATTATTACACTTATTATTACACTTATTATTACACTTATTATTACACTTATTATTACACTTATTATTACACTTATTATTACACTTATTATTACACTTATTATTACACTTATTATTACACTTATTATTACACTTATTATTACACTTATTATTACTCTACTTATTATTACACTTATTATTACACTTATTATTACACTTATTATTACACTTATTATTACACTTATTATTACACTTATTATTACACTTATTATTACACTTATTATTACACTTATTATTACACTTATTATTACACTTATTATTACACTTATTATTACACTTATTATTACACTTATTATTACACTTATTATTACACTTATTATTATACTTATTATTACACTTATTATTACACTTATTATTACACTTATTATTACACTTATTATTACACTTATTATTACACTTATTATTACACTTATTATTACACTTATTATTACACTTATTATTACACTTATTATTACACTTATTATTACACTTATTATTACACTTATTATAACACTTATTATTACACTTATTATTACACTTATTATTACATTTATTATTACACTTATTATTACACTTATTATTACACTTATTATTACACTTATTATTACACTTATTATTACAATTTTTATTACACTTATTATTACACTTATTATTACTCTACTTATTATTATACTTATTATTACTCTTATTATTACACTTATTATAACACTTATTATTACACTTATTATTACACTTATTATTACATTTATTATTACACTTATTATTACACTTATTATTACACTTATTATTACACTTATTATTACTCTACTTATTATTACTCTACTTATTATTACACTTATTATTACTCTACTTATTATTACTCTACTTATTATTACACTTATTATTACACTTATTATTACACTTATTATTACACTTATTATTACACTTATTATTACACTTATTATTACACTTATTATTACACTTATTATTACACTTATTATTACACTTATTATTACTCTACTTATTATTACTCTTATTATTACACTTATTATTACACTTATTACTACACTTATTATTACACTTATTATTACACTTATTATTACTCTACTTATTATTACTCTTATTATTACACTTATTATTACACTTATTATTACACTTATTATTACACTTATTATTACTCTACTTATTATTACACTTATTATTACTCTACTTATTATTACACTTATTATTACACTTATTATTACACTTATTATTACACTTATTATTATACTTATTATTACTCTTATTATTACACTTATTATAACACTTATTATTACACTTATTATTACACTTATTATTACACTTATTATTACACTTATTATTACACTTATTATTACACTTATTATTACACTTATTATTACACTTATTATTACACTTATTATTACACTTATTACTACACTTATTATTACACTTATTATTACACTTATTATTACACTTATTATTACACTTATTATTACACTTATTATTACACTTATTATTACACTTATTATTACACTTATTATTACACTTATTATTATACTTATTATTACTCTTATTATTACACTTATTATAACACTTATTATTACACTTATTATTACACTTATTATTACATTTATTATTACACTTATTATTACACTTATTATTACACTTATTATTACACTTATTATTACACTTATTATTACAATTATTATTACACTTATTATTACACTTATTATTACTCTACTTATTATTACTCTTATTATTACACTTATTATTACACTTATTATTACACTTATTATTACACTTATTATTACACTTATTATTACACTTATTATTACACTTATTATTACACTTATTATTACACTTATTATTACACTTATTATTACACTTATTATTACACTTATTATTACACTTATTATTACACTTATTATTACACTTATTATTACACTTATTATTACACTTATTATTACACTTATTATTACACTTATTATTACACTTATTATTACACTTATTATTACACTTATTATTACACTTATTATTAAACTTATTATTATTCTTATTATTACACTTATTATTACACTTATTATTACACTTATTATTACACTTATTATTACACTTATTATTACTCTTATTATTACACTTATTATTACTCTACTTATTATTACACTTATTATTACACTTATTATTACACTTATTATTACACTTATTATTATACTTATTATTACACTTATTATTACTCTTATTATTACACTTATTATTACACTTATTATTACTCTTATTATTACACTTATTATTACACTTATTATTAAACTTATTATTACACTTATTATTACTCTTATTATTACACTTATTATTACACTTATTATTAAACTTATTATTACACTTATTATTAAACTTATTATTACTCTTATTATTACACTTATTATTACACTTATTATTAAACTTATTATTACACTTATTATTACTCTTATTATTACACTTATTATTACACTTATTATTACACTTATTATTACACTTATTATTACACTTATTATTACACTTATTATTACTCTTATTATTACACTTATTATTACATTTACTATTACACTTATTATTACACTTATTATTACACTTATTATTACACTTATTATTACACTTATTATTACACTTATTATTACACTTATTATTACACTTATTATTACACTTATTATTACACTTATTATTACACTTATTATTATTCTTATTATTACACATATTATTACACTTATTATTACACTTATTATTAGACTTATTATTATACTTATTATTACTCTTATTATTACACTTATTATAACACTTATTATTACACTTATTATTACACTTATTATTACATTTATTATTACACTTATTATTACACTTATTATTACACTTATTATTACACTTATTATTACACTTATTATTACAATTATTATTACACTTATTATTACACTTATTATTACTCTACTTATTATTACTCTTATTATTACACTTATTATTACACTTATTATTACACTTATTATTACACTTATTATTACACTTATTATTACACTTATTATTACACTTATTATTACACTTATTATTACACTTATTATTACACTTATTATTACACTTATTATTACACTTATTATTACACTTATTATTACACTTATTATTACACTTATTATTACACTTATTATTACACTTATTATTACAATTATTATTACACTTATTATTACACTTATTATTACACTTATTATTACACTTATTATTACACTTATTATTACACTTATTATTACACTTATTATTACACTTATTATTACACTTATTATTACACTTATTATTACACTTATTATTACACTTATTATTACACTTATTATTACACTTATTATTACACTTATTATTACACTTATTATTACACTTATTATTACACTTATTATTACACTTATTATTACACTTATTATTACACTTATTATTACACTTATTATTACACTTATTATTACACTTATTATTACACTTATTATTACACTTATTATTATACTTATTATTACACTTATTATTACACTTATTATTACACTTATTATTACACTTATTATTACACTTATTATTACACTTATTATTACACTTATTATTACACTTATTATTACACTTATTATTACACTTATTATTACACTTATTATTACACTTATTATTACACTTATTATTACACTTATTATTACACTTATTATTACACTTATTATTACACTTATTATTACACTTATTATTACACTTATTATTACACTTATTATTACACTTATTATTACACTTATTATTCTACTTATTATTACACTTATTATTACTCTTATTATTACACTTATTATTACACTTATTATTACACTTATTATTACACTTATTATTACACTTATTATTACACTTATTATTACACTTATTATTACACTTATTATTACACTTATTATTACACTTATTATTACACTTATTATTACACTTATTATTACACTTATTATTACACTTATTATTACACTTATTATTACTCTACTTATTATTACTCTACTTATTATTACACTTATTATTACACTTATTATTACACTTATTATTACACTTATTATTACACTTATTATTACACTTATTATTACACTTATTATTCTACTTATTATTACACTTATTATTACTCTTATTATTACACTTATTATTACACTTATTATTACACTTATTATTACACTTATTATTACACTTATTATTACACTTATTATTACACTTATTATTACACTTATTATTACACTTATTATTACACTTATTATTACACTTATTATTACACTTATTATTACACTTATTATTACACTTATTATTACACTTATTATTACACTTATTATTACACTTATTATTACACTTATTATTACACTTATTATTACTCTACTTATTATTACACTTATTATTACACTTATTATTACACTTATTATTACACTTATTATTACACTTATTATTACACTTATTATTACACTTATTATTACACTTATTATTACACTTATTATTACACTTATTATTACACTTATTATTACACTTATTATTACACTTATTATTACACTTATTATTACACTTATTATTACACTTATTATTACACTTATTATTACACTTATTATTACACTTATTATTACACTTATTATTACACTTATTATTACACTTATTATTACACTTATTATTACACTTATTATAACACTTATTATTACACTTATTATTACACTTATTATTACATTTATTATTACACTTATTATTACACTTATTATTAAACTTATTATTACACTTATTATTACACTTATTATTACACTTATTATTACAATTATTATTACACTTATTATTACACTTATTATTACTCTACTTATTATTATACTTATTATTACACTTATTATAACACTTATTATTACACTTATTATTACACTTATTATTACACTTATTATTACATTTATTATTACACTTATTATTACACTTATTATTACACTTATTGTTACACTTATTATTACACTTATTATTACACTTATTATTACACTTATTATTACTCTACTTATTATTACACTTATTATTACACTTATTATTACAATTATTATTACACTTATTATTACACTTATTATTACTCTACTTATTATTATACTTATTATTACTCTTATTATTACACTTATTATTACACTTATTATTACACTTATTATTACACTTATTATTACTCTACTTATTATTATACTTATTATTACTCTTATTATTACACTTATTATTACACTTATTATTACACTTATTATTACACTTATTATTACACTTATTATTACAATTATTATTACACTTATTATTACACTTATTATTACTCTACTTATTATTATACTTATTATTACTCTTATTATTACACTTATTATAACACTTATTATTACACTTATTATTACACTTATTATTACACTTATTATTACACTTATTATTACAATTATTATTACACTTATTATTACACTTATTATTACACTTATTATTACACTTATTATTACACTTATTATTACACTTATTATTACACTTATTATTACACTTATTATTACACTTATTATTACACTTATTATTACACTTATTATTACACTTATTATTACACTTATTATTACACTTATTATTACTCTTATTATTACACTTATTATTACATTTACTATTACACTTATTATTACACTTATTATTACACTTATTATTACACTTATTATTACACTTATTATTACACTTATTATTACACTTATTATTACACTTATTATTACACTTATTATTACACTTATTATTACACTTATTATTACACTTATTATTACACTTATTATTACACTTATTATTACACTTATTATTACACTTATTATTACACTTATTATTACACTTATTATTACACTTATTATTACACTTATTATTACACTTATTATTACACTTATTATTTCACTTATTATTACACTTATTATTACACTTATTATTACACTTATTATTACACTTATTATTGCACTTATTATTGCACTTATTATTACACTTATTATTACTCTACTTATTATTACACTTATTATTACACTTATTATTACACTTATTAGTACACTTATTATTACACTTATTATTACACTTATTATTACACTTATTATTACACTTATTATTACACTTATTATTACACTTATTATTACACTTATTATTACACTTATTATTACACTTATTATTACACTTATTATTACACTTATTATTACACTTATTATTACACTTATTATTACACTTATTATTACACTTATTATTACACTTATTATTACACTTATTATTACACTTATTATTACACTTATTATAACACTTATTATTATACTTATTATTACACTTATTATTACATTTATTATTACACTTATTATTACACTTATTATTAAACTTATTATTACACTTATTATTACACTTATTATTACACTTATTATTACACTTATTATTACACTTATTATTACACTTATTATTACACTTATTATTACACTTATTATTACACTTATTATTACTCTTATTATTACACTTATTATTACACTTATTATTACACTTATTATTACACTTATTATTACACTTATTATTACACTTATTATTACACTTATTATTACATTTATTATTACACTTATTATTACACTTATTATTACTCTTATTATTACACTTATTATTACACTTATTATTACACTTATTATTACACTTATTATTACACTTATTATTACACTTATTATTACACTTATTATTACATTTATTATTACACTTAATATTACACTTATTATTACACTTATTATTACACTTATTATTACACTTATCATAACACTTATTATTACACTTATTATTACACTTATTATTACATTTATTATTACACTTATTATTACACTTATTATTAAACTTATTATTACACTTATTATTACACTTATTATTACACTTATTATTACACTTATTATTACACTTATTATTACACTTATTATTACACTTATTATTACACTTATTATTACTCTTATTATTACACTTATTATTACACTTATTATTACACTTATTATTACACTTATTATAACACTTATTATTACACTTATTATTACATTTATTATTACATTTATTATTACACTTATTATTACACTTATTATTAAACTTATTATTACACTTATTATTACACTTATTATTACACTTATTATTACAATTATTATTACACTTATTATTACTCTACTTATTATTATACTTATTATTACACTTATTATAACACTTATTATTACACTTATTATTACACTTATTATTACACTTATTATTACATTTATTATTACACTTATTATTACACTTATTATTACACTTATTATTACACTTATTATTACACTTATTATTACTCTACTTATTATTACACTTATTATTACACTTATTATTACAATTATTATTATACTTATTATTACACTTATTATTACTCTACTTATTATTATACTTATTATTACTCTTATTATTACACTTATTATTACACTTATTATTACACTTATTATTACACTTATTATTACTCTACTTATTATTACACTTATTATTACACTTATTATTACACTTATTATTACACTTATTATTACACTTATAATTACATTAATTATTACACTTATTATTACACTTATTATTACACTTATTATTATTCTACTTATTATTACACTTATTATTACACTTATTATTACACTTATTATTACACTTATTATTACACTTATTATTACACTTATTATTACACTTATTATTACACTTATTATTATTCTTATTATTACACTTATTATTACACTTATTATTACACTTATTATTATTACACTTATTATTACTCTTATTATTACACTTATTATTACACTTATTATTACACTTATTATTACATTTATTATTACACTTATTATTACACTTATTATTACACTTATTATTACACTTATTATTACACTTATTATTACACTTATTATTACACTTATTATTACACTTATTATTACACTTATTATTACACTTATTATTACACTTATTATTACACTTATTATTACACTTATTATTACACTTATTATTACACTTATTATTACACTTATTATTACACTTATTATTACACTTATTATTACACTTATTATTACACTTATTATTACACTTATTATTACACTTATTATTACACTTATTATTACACTTATTATTACACTTATTATTACACTTATTATTACACTTATTATTACACTTATTATTACACTTATTATTACACTTATTATTACTCTACTGTTATTACACTTATTATTACTCTTATTATTACACTTATTATTACACTTATTATTACACTTATTATTACACTTATTATTACACTTATTATTACACTTATTATTACACTTATTATTACACTTATTATTACACTTATTATTACACTTATTATTACACTTATTATTACACTTATTATTACACTTATTATTACACTTATTATTACACTTATTATTACACTTATTATTACACTTATTATTACACTTATTATTATACTTATTATTACACTTATTATTACACTTATTATTACACTTATTATTACACTTATTATTACACTTATTATTACACTTATTATTACACTTATTATTACACTTATTATTACACTTATTATTACACTTATTATTACTCTTATTATTACACTTATTATTACACTTATTATTACACTTATTATTACACTTATTATAACACTTATTATTACACTTATTATTACATTTATTATTACATTTATTATTACACTTATTATTACACTTATTATTAAACTTATTATTACACTTATTATTACACTTATTATTACACTTATTATTACAATTATTATTACACTTATTATTACTCTACTTATTATTATACTTATTATTACACTTATTATAACACTTATTATTACACTTATTATTACACTTATTATTACACTTATTATTACATTTATTATTACACTTATTATTACACTTATTATTACACTTATTATTACACTTATTATTACACTTATTATTACTCTACTTATTATTACACTTATTATTACACTTATTATTACAATTATTATTATACTTATTATTACACTTATTATTACTCTACTTATTATTATACTTATTATTACTCTTATTATTACACTTATTATTACACTTATTATTACACTTATTATTACACTTATTATTACTCTACTTATTATTACACTTATTATTACACTTATTATTACACTTATTATTACACTTATTATTACACTTATAATTACATTAATTATTACACTTATTATTACACTTATTATTACACTTATTATTATTCTACTTATTATTACACTTATTATTACACTTATTATTACACTTATTATTACACTTATTATTACACTTATTATTACACTTATTATTACACTTATTATTACACTTATTATTATTCTTATTATTACACTTATTATTACACTTATTATTACACTTATTATTATTACACTTATTATTACTCTTATTATTACACTTATTATTACACTTATTATTACACTTATTATTACATTTATTATTACACTTATTATTACACTTATTATTACACTTATTATTACACTTATTATTACACTTATTATTACACTTATTATTACACTTATTATTACACTTATTATTACACTTATTATTACACTTATTATTACACTTATTATTACACTTATTATTACACTTATTATTACACTTATTATTACACTTATTATTACACTTATTATTACACTTATTATTACACTTATTATTACACTTATTATTACACTTATTATTACACTTATTATTACACTTATTATTACACTTATTATTACACTTATTATTACACTTATTATTACACTTATTATTACACTTATTATTACACTTATTATTACACTTATTATTACACTTATTATTACACTTATTATTACACTTATTATTACTCTACTGTTATTACACTTATTATTACTCTTATTATTACACTTATTATTACACTTATTATTACACTTATTATTACACTTATTATTACACTTATTATTACACTTATTATTACACTTATTATTACACTTATTATTACACTTATTATTACACTTATTATTACACTTATTATTACACTTATTATTACACTTATTATTACACTTATTATTACACTTATTATTACACTTATTATTACACTTATTATTATACTTATTATTACACTTATTATTACACTTATTATTACACTTATTATTACACTTATTATTACACTTATTATTACACTTATTATTACACTTATTATTACACTTATTATTACACATATTATTACACTTATTATTACACTTATTATTATTCTTATTATTACACTTATTATTACACTTATTATTACACTTATTATTACACTTATTATTACACTTATTATTACACTTATTATTACACTTATTATTACACTTATTATTACACTTATTATTACACTTATTATTACACTTATTATTACACTTATTATTACACTTATTATTACACTTATTATTACACTTATTATTACACTTATTATTACACTTATTATTACACTTATTATTACACTTATTATTACACTTATTATTACACTTATTATTACACTTATTATTACACTTATTATTACTCTACTTATTATTACACTTATTATTACACTTATTATTACACTTATTATTACTCTACTTATTATTACTCTTATTATTACACTTATTATTAAACTTATTATTACTCTACTTATTATTACACTTATTATTACACTTATTATTACACTTATTATTACTCTACTTATTATTACACTTATTATTACTCTTATTATTACACTTATTATTACACTTATTATTACACTTATTATTACACTTATTATTACACTTATTATTACACTTATTATTACACTTATTATTACACTTATTATTACACTTATTATTAAACTTATTATTACACTTATTATTACACTTATTATTACACTTATTATTACACTTATTATTACACTTATTATTACACTTATTATTACACTTATTATTACACTTATTATTACACTTATTATTACACTTATTATTACACTTATTATTACACTTATTATTACACTTATTATTACACTTATTATTACACTTATTATTACACTTATTATTACACTTATTATTACACTTATTATTACACTTATTATTACACTTATTATTACACTTATTATTACACTTATTATTACACTTATTATTACACTTATTATTACACATATTATTACACTTATTATTATTCTTATTATTACACTTATTATTACACTTATTATTACACTTATTATTACACTTATTATTACACTTATTATTACACTTATTATTACTCTACTGTTATTACACTTATTATTACTCTTATTATTACACTTATTATTACACTTATTATTACACTTATTATTACACTTATTATTACACTTATTATTACACTTATTATTACACTTATTATTACACTTATTATTACACTTATTATTACACTTATTATTACACTTATTATTACACTTATTATTACACTTATTATTACACTTATTATTACACTTATTATTACACTTATTATTACACTTATTATTACACTTATTATTACACTTATTATTACACTTATTATTACACTTATTATTACACTTATTATTACTCTACTGTTATTACACTTATTATTACTCTTATTATTACACTTATTATTACACTTATTATTACACTTATTATTACACTTATTATTACACTTATTATTACACTTATTATTACACTTATTATTACACTTATTATTACACTTATTATTACACTTATTATTACACTTATTATTACACTTATTATTACACTTATTATTACACTTATTATTACACTTATTATTACACTTATTATTACACTTATTATTACACTTATTATTACACTTATTATTACACTTATTATTACACTTATTATTATTCTTATTATTACACTTATTATTACACTTATTATTACACTTATTATTACACTTATTATTACACTTATTATTACACTTATTATTACACTTATTATTACACTTATTATTACACTTATAATTACACTTATTATTACACTTATTATTACACTTATTATTACACTTATTATTACACTTATTATTACACTTATTATTACACTTATTATTACACTTATTATTACTCTACTTATTATTACACTTATTATTACACTTATTATTACACTTATTATTACACTTATTATTACACTTATTATTACACTTATTATTACACTTATTATTACACTTATTATTACACTTATTATTACACTTATTATTACACTTATTATTACACTTATTATTACACTTATTATTACACTTATTATTACACTTATTATTACACTTATTATTACACTTATTATTACACTTATTATTACACTTATTATTACACTTATTATTACACTTATTATTACACTTATTATTACACTTATTATTACACTTATTATTACACTTATTATTACACTTATTATTACACTTATTATTACACTTATTATTACACTTATTATTACACTTATTATTACACTTATTATTACACTTATTATTACACTTATTATTACACTTATTATTACACTTATTATTACACTTATTATTACACTTATTATTACACTTATTATTACACTTATTATTACACTTATTATTACACTTATTATTACACTTATTATTACACTTATTATTACACTTATTATTACACTTATTATTACACTTATTATTACACTTATTATTACACTTATTATTACACTTATTATTACACTTATTATTACACTTATTATTACACTTATTATTACACTTATTATTACACTTATTATTACACTTATTATTACACTTATTATTACACTTATTATTACACTTATTATTACACTTATTATTACACTTATTATTACACTTATTATTACACTTATTATTACACTTATTATTACACTTATTATTACACTTATTATTACACTTATTATTACACTAATTATTACACTTATTATTACACTTATTATTACACTTATTATTACACTTATTATTACACTTATTATTACACTTATTATTACACTTATTATTACACTTATTATTACACTTATTATTACAATTATTATTACACTTATTATTACACTTATTATTACACTTATTATTACACTTATTATTACACTTATTATTACACTTATTATTACACTTATTATTACACTTATTATTACACTTATTATTACACTTATTATTACACTTATTATTACACTTATTATTACACTTATTATTACACTTATTATTACACTTATTATTACACTTATTATTACACTTATTATTACACTTATTATTACACTTATTATTACACTTATTATTACACTTATTATTACACTTATTATTACATTTATTATTACACTTATTATTACACTTATTATTACACTTATTATTACTCTACTTATTATTACACTTATGATTACTCTTATTATTACACTTATTATTAAACTTATTATTACACTTATTATTACACTTATTATTACACTTATTATTACACTTATTATTACACTTATGATTACTCTTATTATTACACTTATTATTACACTTATTATTAAACTTATTATTACACTTATTATTACACTTATTGTTACACTTATTATTACACTTATTATTACACTTATTATTACACTTATTATTACTCTACTTATTATTACACTTATTATTACACTTATTATTACACTTATTATTACTCTACTTATTATTACTCTACTTATTATTACTCTACTTATTATTACACTTATTATTACACTTATTATTACACTTATTATTACACTTATTATTACACTTATTATTACACTTTTTATTACACTTATTATTACACTTATTATTACTCTACTTATTATTACACTTATTATTACACTTATTATTACACTTATTATTACACTAATTATTACTCTACTTATTATTACTCTACTTATTATTACACTTATTATTACACTTATCATTACACTTATTATTACACTTATTATTACACTTATTATTACACTTATTATTACTCTACTTATTATTACACTTATGATTACTCTTATTATTACACTTATTATTACACTTATTATTAAACTTATTATTACACTTATTATTACACTTATTATTACACTTATTATTACACTTATTATTACACTTATTATTACACTTATTATTACACTTATTATTACACTTATTATTACACTTATTATTACACTTATTAGTACACTTATTATTACTCTACTTATTATTACTCTACTTATTATTACTCTTATTATTACACTTATTATTACTCTACTTATTATTACACTTATTATTACACTTATTATTACACTTATTATTACACTTATTATTACACTTATTATTACACTTATTATTACACTTATTATTACTCTACTTATTATTACTCTACTTATTATTACTCTTATTATTACACTTATTATTACTCTTATTATTATACTTATTATTACACTTATTATTACACTTATTATTACACTTATTATTACACTTATTATTACACTTATTATTACACTTATTATTACACTTATTATTACACTTATTATTACACTTATTATTACACTTATTATTACACTTATTATTACACTTATTATTACACTTATTATTACACTTATTATTACACTTATTATTACACTTATTATTACACTTATTATTACACTTATTATTACACTTATTATTACACTTATTATTACACTTATTATTACACTTATTATTACACTTATTATTACACTTATTATTACACTTATTATTACACTTATTATTACACTTATTATTACACTTATTATTACACTTATTATTACACTTATTATTACACTTATTATTACACTTATTATTACACTTATTATTACACTTATTATTACACTTATTATTACACTTATTATTACACTTATTATTACACTTATTATTACACTTATTATTACACTTATTATTACACTTATTATTACACTTATTATTACACTTATTATTACACTTATTATTACACTTATTATTACACTTATTATTACACTTATTATTACACTTATTATTACACTTATTATTACACTTATTATTACACTTATTATTACACTTATTATTACACTTATTATTACACTTATTATTACACTTATTATTACACTTATTATTACACTTATTATTACACTTATTATTACACTTATTATTACACTTATTATTACACTTATTATTACACTAATTATTACACTTATTATTACACTTATTATTACACTTATTATTACACTTATTATTACACTTATTATTACACTTATTATTACACTTATTATTACACTTATTATTACACTTATTATTACAATTATTATTACACTTATTATTACACTTATTATTACACTTATTATTACACTTATTATTACACTTATTATTACACTTATTATTACACTTATTATTACACTTATTATTACACTTATTATTACACTTATTATTACACTTATTATTACACTTATTATTACACTTATTATTACACTTATTATTACACTTATTATTACACTTATTATTACACTTATTATTACACTTATTATTACACTTATTATTACACTTATTATTACACTTATTATTACACTTATTATTACACTTATTATTACACTTATTATTACATTTATTATTACACTTATTATTACACTTATTATTACACTTATTATTACTCTACTTAGTATTACACTTATGATTACTCTTATTATTACACTTATTATTACACTTATTATTAAACTTATTATTACACTTATTATTACACTTATTATTACACTTATTATTACACTTATTATTACACTTATGATTACTCTTATTATTACACTTATTATTACACTTATTATTAAACTTATTATTACACTTATTATTACACTTATTGTTACACTTATTATTACACTTATTATTACACTTATTATTACACTTATTATTACTCTACTTATTATTACACTTATTATTACACTTATTATTACACTTATTATTACTCTACTTATTATTACTCTACTTATTATTACTCTACTTATTATTACACTTATTATTACACTTATTATTACACCTATTATTACACTTTTTATTACACTTATTATTACACTTATTATTACTCTACTTATTATTACACTTATTATTACACTTATTATTACACTTATTATTACACTAATTATTACTCTACTTATTATTACTCTACTTATTATTACACTTATTATTACACTTATTATTACACTTATTATTACACTTATTATTACACTTATTATTACACTTATTATTACTCTACTTATTTATTACACTTATGATTACTCTTATTATTACACTTATTATTACACTTATTATTAAACTTATTATTACACTTATTATTACACTTATTGTTAACATTCGAAATTATAGTAAGATAAATTTATTAACAAATTAATTTGTTATTTATTTGTTGTGATTTATTGTTGTTTTGATTTATCGCATATGTTCTTTAATTTATAGTCTGCAAACTTACAATTAAAATCAAATATTCTATACAGATACGGAATACTGGTTGGATTAGTGGTAGGACCTATACTGTCCTTTAGTTTCATTCGTTCAAAGACTTCGGATAGTATTATGGATAGGTGTTACCGTCTACGATATAACAGAAAACAGGTTTCTATCTAAGGCATACATTTAATAAACGTAAGTCGTTTTATTTTAATAATTCAAAGTTATATAATTATTATAAAAAAAACAATATTAGGTAAACAACAAGACAATCAAATATAAATGACATAGAACATATGTAATACAAATTATATATATAATATATAATCTTTCAATTAGATTACAAAATTGTATGCTACTAGAACAAATATTTATGCTTTATTGTTAACTTTTTAAAAATATTTCCTGCCACATTAATGTTTTAATTGACACATGGAGATTTATATTTAAACAAGTTAACTCTATCTAAACAAGTTAACTCTATCTAAACTTGTAAATTTTATCTAAACTAATAACTTTACCTAAACAAGTAAACTCTATCTAAACTTGTAAACTCTACCTAAACAAGTAAACTTTACCTAAACAAATAAACTTTACCTAAACAAGTAAACTCCACCTAAATTCTTTCTTTAATTCTACCTTATTATATCAATAAAAGTGATCTTTTTAGTTTTAAAAATAATAACATTTCATTACAATATATTTACAGATATAATATTATATAAATAATATATTAACCACAAATATTTTTATTATAACATAAATACTGAATTAAATTAAATAAAACATAAAAACAATTATGAAATATATATGGCTCTTTATATAATAACATATTGTTCTATTTTTTAATCTATAATGATAATATTGTGATTATAATTATTCCATTATATTATAACATATTTATTTAAATACTCTATCTATCGCAGCTAGGTATAATACCATGAACTAATTACATCGACTTTATAAAACAGTTATAAAACTTCAATGTCAATAAACAGGTGCGGGTTGATTCACTCTCTCTGTTAGGCTGCGTTGCCAGCGTCGGAGTCAGTAATTACCAGGGTCTTAATCCCGAAAAGGGGGCGGTGTTCGGGTACGCAGCGGGTCTTCTTCTAGCCACCGTTATCAACATGATGTTGTAGGCGGAGCTACCGAAGCCGATGGGTACCACCGCGTGCACTCTATTCCAAAGTAGATCTTTATTTTGTCTGCGTCAACTTTCCTACTGTAATGTAGCTAGTTATTCTATAGTTTGTGTGATTTTATTTTTACGCACAATTCATGGACTTCTTTCAACTTAAGACTATCATTCTTATGATAATACAAATAAATTTCACTTTTACAACATTTTCCGTATTTTTCAATAGCAACTCCTGAAGGACGTTTGCATTTATGTTCAATTCTCTGCAGTTACTTGCAAGATAAGAGTTTCTGATGATATAATCACTCTATATGGACAATTGGCTTATTTATATATAGTTTATAATTATAATGGGTTTATTGAAGTATAGAATTTTATATTAGATATATATATTTATAGAAACTATATATAGAATATGTTATATTATATAACTTTAAATAAAATCTCCTTTAGAAAATTTCGCAAAATCAATCACAGATTTAAATTTACCAGGTATTAATTTAAAAAATCTATTTTATATTTCAACATATTTTGTAATATTTATAAATTATTTGTTCTGAATTTTTAAAATAAGATATATTAATTTAATATTAACATATTATGTTTGTATATATAATTAATAGATTATTTGAATTTTATTTTCTTTTAATATTAGAAATTATTCCAAGAATAAATAAATTTAACTGATTACCTATATTTTCTATATCTACATATGCATTTGTATGACAAATATCAATTATATATTAATAGATATTTAATGAAATTAATTTTTCAATTTTAATATATACATTAGATAAATTATAAACAAAATTAAAGATTAATAATTGGC
>CAXIVS010000155.1:0-10000 GCA_964035775.1 Osedax frankpressi
GTTAGCTACCGATTTTGACTCGTTTTGTTCTAACTAGTGTAAATAGCTATGTCGCAACTTTTTCTTTTCAATTGTTAAAAAGTTATAGGCGGTTGAAAATTTTTTTTTTTTTTTTTAGACCTCAATAACTCCTAAAGTAATGCGAATTATATGACCATTCTAACTGTCCGACCTTATATTAATACGAAGATAATTATTTAATTAAAAAAAGTACAATATTTTTTTTGAAAATTTTTTTAGTCGCCGTCAAAGTCAAATTTTCAAAAAATCGAGCTCGAAGCTCCGATTTTTGCGAAAAAAGCTTGTTCACGGGCAAGGGAAAAAAGTATCGTGTTAAGCAGCCGCTTTTTTTTTTTTTTTTTTCTAAAATGCCGTAATAGGTGGGGAAAATTAAAAAAAATTTTTTTTTCATGGACCCGAATAACTTAGTCAAATTTTTTTAGAATTTTTTTTACAAAAATTAAATCAATTAAAAAAAAAAAAAATCCTGTTATATTACCGCATTTTAAAGGAAAAAAAAAAAAAAAAAAAAACCTTTGCAATTATATATATTTTTTAAAAAATCGAGTTCGACGCTCCGAAATTCGCCAAAAAGAGATTAGATTGGGCATTAAAAAAAGGTTTGTTCAACAGCCGCTATTTTTATAATTTGTTTTCTAAAATGCCGTAATAAGTCGGGAGAATTAAAAAAAAATTTCCATGAAGCCGAATAACTTAGTAAAATTTTTTGTGAATTTTTTTTATAAAATTTGACTAAGTTTTTCGGCTCCATGGAAATTTTTTTTTTTTTAAATCTCCCCACTTATTACGGCATTTTAGAGAAAAAAAAAAAAAAAAAGCGGCTGCTTAACACGATACTTTTTTCCCTTGCCCGTGAGCAAGCTTTTTTCGCAAAAATCGGAGCTTCGAGCTCGATTTTTTGAAAATTTGAGTAGGACGGAGACTAAAAAAATTTTCAAAAAAAATATTGTACTTTTTTTAATTAAATAATTATCTTCGTATTAATATAAGGTCGGACAGTTTGAATGGTCATACAATTCGCATTACTTTAAGAGTTATTGAGGTCTAAAAAAAAAAAACAAAAATTCAACCGCCTATAACTTTTTAACAATTGATAAGTAAAAGTTGCGACATAGCTATTTACACTAGTTAGAACAGAACGAATCATAATCCGTAGCTAACTAAAAAAAAAAAAAAAAAAGTCGTCAACTGCACCTATGTCAAAAATTGAAAAAAACACGTATTTTTTCGCGAGGAGGCCCACGGGCCTCAAAAAAAAAAATTTTCGAGACAAAAAATTTTTTTTTATTAAATATTCATATTTATTCATATTCAATTTCTCCGATATCCTGAAATAACTCGAATACAAATCGTTCGTAATTGTTTCGGTTTATCGGGGAGTTTTATTTAAACGATACTGAATAATCGTTGATTTTGTACATTAAATTGTATTTAGCAACGCATATTGTATTAACCAACTAAGACGATTAATCATGATATCCTTGGCGGCAGTAACTATGACTCTATTAAGGGTATATGACCTGATAAGTCTATATGAATCCGCCTGAAAAGTGATGACTAGTTACTCGCACATGTGCATACCTGTTGAGCAAGGGTGGCATACGCGTATGCCATCAAGATAATCTCTACCTCTACGTAGCGCCCGCTGGACACAGACCAACGGAGGCGATGTCGTGGTGGAGTGGTAATCCCGGTATTTGTCTATTAAGGGTATTGGCCCGATAAGTCTGTCTGAATCCGCCTGAAAAGTGATGACTAGTTACTCGCACATGTGCATACCTGTTGAGCAAGGGTGGCATACGCGTATGCCATCAAGATAATCTCTACCTCTACGTAGCGCCCGCTGGACACAGACCAACGGAGGCGATGTCGTGGTGGAGTGGTAATCCCGGTATTTGTCTATTAAGGGTATTGGCCCGATAAGTCTGTCTGAATCCGCCTGAAAAGTGATGACTAGTTACTCGCACATGTGCATACCTGTTGAGCAAGGGTGGCATACGCGTATGCCATCAAGATAATCTTTACCTCTACGTAGCGCCCGCTGGACACAGACCAACGGAGGCGATGTCGTGGTGGAGTGGTAATCCCGGTATTTGTCTATTAAGGGTATTGGCCCGATAAGTCTGTCTGAATCCGCCTGAAAAGTGATGACTAGTTACTCGCACATGTGCATACCTGTTGAGCAAGGGTGGCATACGCGTATGCCATCAAGATAATCTCTACCTCTACGTAGCGCCCGCTGGACACAGACCAACGGAGGCGATGTCGTGGTGGAGTGGTAATCCCGGTATTTGTCTATTAAGGGTATTGGCCCGATAAGTCTGTCTGAATCCGCCTGAAAAGTGATGACTAGTTACTCGCACATGTGCATACCTGTTGAGCAAGGGTGGCATACGCGTATGCCATCAAGATAATCTTTACCTCTACGTAGCGCCCGCTGGACACAGACCAACGGAGGCGATGTCGTGGTGGAGTGGTAATCCCGGTATTTGTCTATTAAGGGTATTGGCCCGATAAGTCTGTCTGAATCCGCCTGAAAAGTGATGACTAGTTACTCGCACATGTGCATACCTGTTGAGCAAGGGTGGCATACGCGTATGCCATCAAGATAATCTCTACCTCTACGTAGCGCCCGCTGGACACAGACCAACGGAGGCGATGTCGTGGTGGAGTGGTAATCCCGGTATTTGTCTATTAAGGGTATTGGCCCGATAAGTCTGTCTGAATCCGCCTGAAAAGTGATGACTAGTTACTCGCACATGTGCATACCTGTTGAGCAAGGGTGGCATACGCGTATGCCATCAAGATAATCTCTACCTCTACGTAGCGCCCGCTGGACACAGACCAACGGAGGCGATGTCGTGGTGGAGTGGTAATCCCGGTATTTGTCTATTAAGGGTATTGGCCCGATAAGTCTGTCTGAATCCGCCTGAAAAGTGATGACTAGTTACTCGCACATGTGCATACCTGTTGAGCAAGGGTGGCATACGCGTATGCCATCAAGATAATCTTTACCTCTACGTAGCGCCCGCTGGACACAGACCAACGGAGGCGATGTCGTGGTGGAGTGGTAATCCCGGTATTTGTCTATTAAGGGTATTGGCCCGATAAGTCTGTCTGAATCCGCCTGAAAAGTGATGACTAGTTACTCGCACATGTGCATACCTGTTGAGCAAGGGTGGCATACGCGTATGCCATCAAGATAATCTCTACCTCTACGTAGCGCCCGCTGGACACAGACCAACGGAGGCGATGTCGTGGTGGAGTGGTAATCCCGGTATTTGTCTATTAAGGTTATTCAAGCCTGCACGGTCTTTCGGATCGGTAATTTTGTTGAGCCTGCCCGAGGCGCATCGGGACTGGAAAGGAGCGTTATGCCTACTCGAGACGACGCTCGTGAAAAGGTGAAAAGGCTGTTTGAGAACCGCGCCAAAGGTGTTGATTGATATAGACAGCAGGGCGGTGGCCATAGAAGTCGGAATCCGCTAAGGAGTGTGTAACAACTCACCTGCCGAATCAACTAGCCCTTAAAATGAAAGCCGCGGTAACGATATTCTTATGCCGGTGATGAAGCGATATGATTTCTACGCAGTGCTCCGAATGTAAAAGTAATGAAATTCAACCGAACAAGGGTAAACGGCGGGAGTAAATACGATTAAGGTTATCGAAATCTAACATTGTGAACAACGAGCGTAGAGACTAACGTGCGGGTACAAGTTTAACGGAATTTCTATCGAAGATCATACGAATACTATGAGTTTAACGTTAACGTTAACGTTAACGTTAACGTTAACGTTAACGTTAACGTTAACAGACAAAGTTTAATATCGAGGACCCGAAGACGAAGTTTAATATCGAGGACCCGAAGACGAAGTTTAATATCGAGAACCCGAAGACGAAGTTTAATATCGAGGACCCGAAGACGAAGTTTAATATCGAGAACCCGAAGACGAAGTTTAATATCGAGGACCCGAAGACGAAGTTTAATATCGAGGACTCGAAGACGAAGTTGAATTAATTGGTGAAAGTTGATTGCGGGTGTTATTAAATTTACTTTAATAATACACATTTCAGCCGAAACCAAACCCTGAGCATTAAAATACAAAACATTTTAAATTTTGATGCTTCGGGGGGGGGTGGGGGTGATATTTTTTTAAATATTTATTATAAGGTTTTTATGTCGGGTTTTTTTTACGACCATAAAAATTAATAAAATATTTACAAATACAAAAATTAAAAAAAATTTTAAGGATACAAAAAATTTACGAGTTAAAAAATTTACAAGTAAAAAATTTTTACAAGTTCGAAAATTTTTATAATTGCGAAAAATTAATAAAATATTTACAAATACAAAAATTAAAAAAAATTTAAGGATACAAAAATTTTACGAGTTAAAAAATTTACAAGTAAAAAATTTTTACAAGTTCGAAAATTTTTATAATTGCGAAAAATTAATAAAATATTTACAAATACAAAAATTTTAAAAAAATTTACAAGTAAAAAATTTTTACAAGTTCGAAAAGTTTTATAATTACGAAAAATTAAGAACATTTTTTTTAGAGTCAAAATTTTTCGAATTTTCACAATTAATAAAATATTCACGTGTACAAAAATGTTAAAAATATCCAACTTTGAAAATTTTCACAAATCAGAAATAATTATAAAATGTTCGGAAGTACTTTACGTATAAAAAACCATTTCACCATGATAAAATCATAGTGAAATGGTTAAAATTTTTAGATAATCAAAGCTAGTCAAAACAATTTTCATTTGTATCAATGCAATTTTTACTTATGCAAGTAAATCAAACCAATTCACCGTGATATAATCGCAGTGGAAAGGTTTATTATTTCACCAATAAGCAAATAATTAATTAGGCAAACCTAACTAATCGAAGAGAAAACTATTTTGATTTCGCATATAGGCAACGAATTAATTAGGCGAACCTAACTATTCGTGTTCTGAGACGGACTAAGAGTTTTCAACTCGGTAAACAATTAATTAGGCAAACCTAACTAATCGAAGAGAAAACTATTTTGATTTCGCATATAGGCAACGAATTAATTAGGCGAACCTAACTATTCGTGTTCTGAGACGGACTAAGAGTTTTCAACTCGGTAAACAATTAATTAGGCAAACCTAACTAATCGAAGAGAAAACTATTTTGATTTCGCATATAGGCAACGAATTAATTAGGCGAACCTAACTATTCGTGTTCTGAGACGGACTAAGAGTTTTCAACTCGGTAAACAATTAATTAGGCAAAACTAACTAATCGAAGAGAAAACTATTTTGATTTCGCATATAGGCAACGAATTAATTAGGCGAACCTAACTATTCGTGTTCTGAGACGGACTAAGAGTTTTCAACTCGGTAAACAATTAATTAGGCAAACCTAACTAATCGAAGAGAAAACTATTTTGATTTCGCATATAGGCAACGAATTAATTAGGCGAACCTAACTATTCGTGTTCTGAGACGGACTAAGAGTTTTCAACTCGGTAAACAATTAATTAGGCAAAACTAACTAATCGAAGAGAAAACTATTTTGATTTCCCATATAGGCAACGAATTAATTAGGCGAACCTAACTATTCGTGTTCTGAGACGGACTAAGAGTTTTCAACTCGGTAAACAATTAATTAGGCAAACCTAACTAATCGAAGAGAAAACTATTTTGATTTCCCATATAGGCAACGAATTAATTAGGCGAACCTAACTATTCGTGTTCTGAGACGGACTAAGAGTTTTCAACTCGGTAAACAATTAATTAGGCAAACCTAACTAATCGAAGAGAAAACTATTTTGATTTCGCATATAGGCAACGAATTAATTAGGCGAACCTAACTATTCGTGTTCTGAGACGGACTAAGAGTTTTCAACTCGGTAAACAATTAATTAGGCAAACCTAACTAATCGAAGAGAAAACTATTTTGATTTCGCATATAGGCAACGAATTAATTAGGCGAACCTAACTATTCGTGTTCTGAGACGGACTAAGAGTTTTCAACTCGGTAAACAATTAATTAGGCAAACCTAACTAATCGAAGAGAAAACTATTTTGATTTCGCATATAGGCAACGAATTAATTAGGCGAACCTAACTATTCGTGTTCTGAGACGGACTAAGAGTTTTCAACTCGGTAAACAATTAATTAGGCAAACCTAACTAATCGAAGAGAAAACTATTTTGATTTCGCATATAGGCAACGAATTAATTAGGCGAACCTAACTATTCGTGTTCTGAGACGGACTATTCAATCGTACAGTTTTCAATTACCCGAAGAGAAAACTGTTCCTACAATTAGGAAGACTTAGAAAATTAACATAGTCGTTATAGAAAAAATCTACCTAATACTACAGTTTAAATAGCAAACGAAATAACACCACCCTTGTGGTGATATTAGATAGCAAAGCTAACTAAATAGTTGTATTAGATAGATAATCTATGTAATGCAGTTATCGGAAATACTAACGGAAGTATTAGTTCCCCTTTAACAATGTATCAATTAGGCAAAGCTAACTAACGATAGGTATAGATAGAATATCTACCACATAACTACCTGATAGGATTCTATAGAATCACCGAGCGGACAGACTAAACGGACAGACTAAGCGGACAGACTAAGCGGACAGACTAAGCGGACAGACTAATCGGACAGATTAATCGAACAGACTGCTCGGACAGCCTAAACGGACAGACTAATTAGACAGACTAAACGGACAGACTAAGCGGACAGACTAAACGGACAGACTAAACGGACAGACTAATCGGACAGACTTACCTACCATGTTCTGCTTGTTAAATTAGGCTAACCTAACTAACTGGTAGGATTTAATGGAATCACGGAGCGGACAGACTTACCTACACTGGTTCTGCTTGTTTAATTAGGCTTACCTAATTTACTGGTAGGATTTTAGGAATCATGGAGCGAACAAACTTACCTACACTGATAAGATTTAAATAACGGAACACCAAATAATTGATGTTTTTTTGACGAGTAAGTCTAAGCTTACAAATCATCGAGTCAAAGGAAAAGTCTCAATAGATCGCAGTGTGGCGGCTGCTCTACTAAGTACGACCCCTCGACTCAGACAAAAGTCGTATACAATTGATTTTATGCCCTGCCATTGTACGGAAATGATAGGATAAGACGACCAACTACGTGTGCGTAGAAGGAGAAAGTCATAAATTGCGGCCTTTTCACGGGCCAAGCCGAAGACGGACGAATAGCCAATATCGTTGCCCCTTAGTCACAAGGCACGATGATTATCATAACAGATCTGGTCGGGATTCTGACTTAGAGGCGCTCAGTCATAAGCCCACAGACGGTAGCTTCGCATCAATGGCTTTTCAACCAAACACATGAACCAATTGTCTGAACCTGCGGTTCCTCTCGTACTAAGCAGGATTACCATTGCAACAACTTGTCATTAGTAGGGTAAAACTAACCTGTCTCACGACGGTCTAAACCCAGCTCACGTTCCCTATTAGTGGGTGAACAATCCAACGCTTGGTGAATTCTGCTTCACAATGATAGGAAGAGCCGACATCGAAGGATCAAAAAGCAACGTCGCTATGAACGCTTGGCTGCCACAAGCCAGTTATCCCTGTGGTAACTTTTCTGACACCTCTTGCTTAAAACTCATAAACTCATTTCGAATGAGCGACCCCGTCCAGTACGGTCGTGTTTTTGATTCCTCGTGTATAATTATTTTTACACGGAGTACAGATATTGTACTCTATCTAGTCAGTATTCCACAACACATAACGCTACAGTCTTATTCAAGATTGTAGTCTGACTAGTCCGATGGATAGCACAGCAATGATGACCCCATGCAGCATGTGTGATAGGAGTTTCCGGGGGGTACGAGGACTGAGCCTTCATCAGCGATCGGCCCATCCCAAAGAATACCACGTGGCAAAATCTCAGCAAAACCGTACCACTAATAGTAAGCTGAGTCACCGCACGTGGAACCCATCAGAAGAGAAGATACTCGCAGATGCAGAGATAAAACTCAATGTAAGAAATGTAAACATGAAACTCGCGGAACTATTCCCTTACCGCAGTCTTGAATCTATCAAATCGCATAGAAAATCATCTGGTTACCGTAAATTAATTAACGACTTACGTATAGCTAACCATACTATACAAAATAATTGTCCCATAACGAACCCCATTACAACTAAACAATCCACATACCAAACTCGACTTAGAAGTAGAAATAATATTCCTGAAAACCAACTAACTAGTAATGACGACTTAACTAACCTAACTCAGCCATGCATCGTACTCGCGCAGCCCACCACACCTAACCATATTAGCACTATTATTAATAGTTTTAAGAAAGCAAAACCCCTTAACCAATGCCTAATAGATTCCCTCTTAAGCGAAGATAATTATAACCTACAAATCTTAATAGATAATGATTATTTAGAAAATATTGTAGCTAATAATAATAGTTTAAATAAGAAGGGCTATAATAGAAAAAGTAAGCGAGATATAGAAGTAACTATCCCAGTAGCTGGTACCACCGTAGATTCTAATCTTGAGAGTGTCCAAGGATCTACGGACGCACCATTGAATAATGTTACAGATTACCAGTGCGAAAGTTTGGATAGAAATTTGGCAATACAAAAACCTAAAAATAATTTAGGTAGTACATATGCTAGTGTACACAGTACTAATATACGCCTTATTAGAACTAGGTCACAACTAGCACGTGCTGGCGATCAATGCACAAGCGGTATAGTCCAGGCCGCGCCGGGGCGGCGACATGACAGAGCGACCGTCTCGGCTGACCATGCTTTCGAGTGCACCGCCCTAATTGATACGCCTAATATCCAAGCCACGTCACTTATACCCGAGGTAATCGAGAGTCGTCTAATGAACGATCTGGACATCAATCCAATTAGCCGTGCACGGTCAGGCCGCGACAATTCTAGTAAGCCACGTGGGCGCGACAAAAAGGGGCGTGGCAATGATCGACCAATGACGAGTAAGCGAAATGAGAAGCGACGGGCCAAACGAGACTCATTCGTAACCGCGCAGCGCTTATTCACAGTCGATCGTTCCACACTCTTACGTAGAATTGTAAATAGTGAACCCTTGGTTAACAATAATAGTATTAGTCCTAACTTAAGTATGGAGAAGATGTTGGAGTTCTGGGGCAACATCATGTCTGCCGAGTCACCTCCTTTCACTGGGAAACTGGATGAAATAATAAGTGACAGCAACACCATCAACAATCTGATATCGGTGGAGGAAGTCCGCTCCGGGCTAAAAGCGCTATATGCTGGAGCTCCCGGACTGGACAGACTCCGTAAAGCTGATCTGTTGAAAGTCGGCGTAGAGACATTGACCCAGCGATTCAACATCTACCTAAACTCCACTATTTGTCCCACATCATTTAAGGATGGACTAACTACATTAATTCCAAAGGTACCACGGCCCGGCAAACCGTCTGAATTTAGACCTATAACAGTAAGCTCCATTAGTGCTAGATTATTCCATAAGATATTAGCATGTAGACTAGAGCGTTGCATAGAACTAAATATCAGACAAAAAGCCTTCCAGCGACGAGATGGGATAGCAGAAAATATTTTCTTGCTGAAGAATATTATAGCAGCCCACACAAGTAAGTGCAAACCCATAATAATATGTTTCTTAGATGTATCTAAAGCTTTTGATTCGGTATCGCACGAAGCTATAATAGAACTAGGGCGGCGCGTAGGTATTCCAGAGAGGGAATTAAAGTATATTCGTAACTTATACAGTAACTCTAACACTAGAATTAAGCATAATGGTAGCATCTCCGAGAAAATTAGAATAAACAGGGGGGTGAAGCAGGGGGACCCCCTTTCACCCCTCCTCTTTAATGCAGTGATGGATTATGTTACTTCAAAACTAGATAACCAACTAGGAATACAATTAAACAAGCATTCCATTGATCACTTGGCCTTCGCGGATGACCTTGTCA
>CAXIVS010000155.1:15000-17500 GCA_964035775.1 Osedax frankpressi
TATGCGAAATCAAAATAGTTTTCTCTTCGATTAGTTAGGTTTGCCTAATTAATTATTTGCTTATTGGTGAAATAATAAACCTTTCCACTGCGATTATATCACGGTGAATTGGTTTGATTTACTTGCATAAGTAAAAATTGCATTGATACAAATGAAAATTGTTTTGACTAGCTTTGATTATCTAAAAATTTTAACCATTTCACTATGATTTTATCATGGTGAAATGGTTTTTTATACGTAAAGTACTTCCGAACATTTTATAATTATTTCTGATTTGTGAAAATTTTCAAAGTTGGATATTTTTAACATTTTTGTACACGTGAATATTTTATTAATTGTGAAAATTCGAAAAATTTTGACTCTAAAAAAAATGTTCTTAATTTTTCGTAATTATAAAACTTTTCGAACTTGTAAAAATTTTTTACTTGTAAATTTTTTTAAAATTTTTGTATTTGTAAATATTTTATTAATTTTTCGCAATTATAAAAATTTTCGAACTTGTAAAAATTTTTTACTTGTAAATTTTTTAACTCGTAAAATTTTTGTATCCTTAAATTTTTTTTAATTTTTGTATTTGTAAATATTTTATTAATTTTTCGCAATTATAAAAATTTTCGAACTTGTAAAAATTTTTTACTTGTAAATTTTTTAACTCGTAAATTTTTTGTATCCTTAAAATTTTTTTTAATTTTTGTATTTGTAAATATTTTATTAATTTTTATGGTCGTAAAAAAAACCCGACATAAAAACCTTATAATAAATATTTAAAAAAATATCACCCCCACCCCCCCCCGAAGCATCAAAATTTAAAATGTTTTGTATTTTAATGCTCAGGGTTTGGTTTCGGCTGAAATGTGTATTATTAAAGTAAATTTAATAACACCCGCAATCAACTTTCACCAATTAATTCAACTTCGTCTTCGAGTCCTCGATATTAAACTTCGTCTTCGGGTCCTCGATATTAAACTTCGTCTTCGGGTTCTCGATATTAAACTTCGTCTTCGGGTCCTCGATATTAAACTTCGTCTTCGGGTTCTCGATATTAAACTTCGTCTTCGGGTCCTCGATATTAAACTTCGTCTTCGGGTCCTCGATATTAAACTTTGTCTGTTAACGTTAACGTTAACGTTAACGTTAACGTTAACGTTAACGTTAACGTTAAACTCATAGTATTCGTATGATCTTCGATAGAAATTCCGTTAAACTTGTACCCGCACGTTAGTCTCTACGCTCGTTGTTCACAATGTTAGATTTCGATAACCTTAATCGTATTTACTCCCGCCGTTTACCCTTGTTCGGTTGAATTTCATTACTTTTACATTCGGAGCACTGCGTAGAAATCATATCGCTTCATCACCGGCATAAGAATATCGTTACCGCGGCTTTCATTTTAAGGGCTAGTTGATTCGGCAGGTGAGTTGTTACACACTCCTTAGCGGATTCCGACTTCTATGGCCACCGCCCTGCTGTCTATATCAATCAACACCTTTGGCGCGGTTCTCAAACAGCCTTTTCACCTTTTCACGAGCGTCGTCTCGAGTAGGCATAACGCTCCTTTCCAGTCCCGATGCGCCTCGGGCAGGCTCAACAAAATTACCGATCCGAAAGACCGTGCAGGCTTGAATAACCTTAATAGACAAATACCGGGATTACCACTCCACCACGACATCGCCTCCGTTGGTCTGTGTCCAGCGGGCGCTACGTAGAGGTAGAGATTATCTTGATGGCATACGCGTATGCCACCCTTGCTCAACAGGTATGCACATGTGCGAGTAACTAGTCATCACTTTTCAGGCGGATTCAGACAGACTTATCGGGCCAATACCCTTAATAGACAAATACCGGGATTACCACTCCACCACGACATCGCCTCCGTTGGTCTGTGTCCAGCGGGCGCTACGTAGAGGTAAAGATTATCTTGATGGCATACGCGTATGCCACCCTTGCTCAACAGGTATGCACATGTGCGAGTAACTAGTCATCACTTTTCAGGCGGATTCAGACAGACTTATCGGGCCAATACCCTTAATAGACAAATACCGGGATTACCACTCCACCACGACATCGCCTCCGTTGGTCTGTGTCCAGCGGGCGCTACGTAGAGGTAGAGATTATCTTGATGGCATACGCGTATGCCACCCTTGCTCAACAGGTATGCACATGTGCGAGTAACTAGTCATCACTTTTCAGGCGGATTCAGACAGACTTATCGGGCCAATACCCTTAATAGACAAATACCGGGATTACCACTCCACCACGACATCGCCTCCGTTGGTCTGTGTCCAGCGGGCGCTACGTAGAGGTAGAGATTATCTTGATGGCATACGCGTATGCCACCCTTGCTCAACAGGTATGCACATGTGCGAGTAACTAGTCATCACTTTTCAGGCGGATTCAGACAGACTTATCGGGCCAATACCCTTAATAGACAAATACCGGGATTACCACTCCACCACGACATCGCCTCCGTTGGTCTGTGTCCAGCGGGCGCTACGTAGAG
>CAXIVS010000155.1:27500-30000 GCA_964035775.1 Osedax frankpressi
TGGATATTTTTAACATTTTTGTACACGTGAATATTTTATTAATTGTGAAAATTCGAAAAATTTTGACTCTAAAAAAAATGTTCTTAATTTTTCGTAATTATAAAACTTTTCGAACTTGTAAAAATTTTTTACTTGTAAATTTTTTTAAAATTTTTGTATTTGTAAATATTTTATTAATTTTTCGCAATTATAAAAATTTTCGAACTTGTAAAAATTTTTTACTTGTAAATTTTTTAACTCGTAAAATTTTTGTATCCTTAAATTTTTTTTAATTTTTGTATTTGTAAATATTTTATTAATTTTTCGCAATTATAAAAATTTTCGAACTTGTAAAAATTTTTTACTTGTAAATTTTTTAACTCGTAAATTTTTTGTATCCTTAAAATTTTTTTTAATTTTTGTATTTGTAAATATTTTATTAATTTTTATGGTCGTAAAAAAAACCCGACATAAAAACCTTATAATAAATATTTAAAAAAATATCACCCCCACCCCCCCCCGAAGCATCAAAATTTAAAATGTTTTGTATTTTAATGCTCAGGGTTTGGTTTCGGCTGAAATGTGTATTATTAAAGTAAATTTAATAACACCCGCAATCAACTTTCACCAATTAATTCAACTTCGTCTTCGAGTCCTCGATATTAAACTTCGTCTTCGGGTCCTCGATATTAAACTTCGTCTTCGGGTTCTCGATATTAAACTTCGTCTTCGGGTCCTCGATATTAAACTTCGTCTTCGGGTTCTCGATATTAAACTTCGTCTTCGGGTCCTCGATATTAAACTTCGTCTTCGGGTCCTCGATATTAAACTTTGTCTGTTAACGTTAACGTTAACGTTAACGTTAACGTTAACGTTAACGTTAAACTCATAGTATTCGTATGATCTTCGATAGAAATTCCGTTAAACTTGTACCCGCACGTTAGTCTCTACGCTCGTTGTTCACAATGTTAGATTTCGATAACCTTAATCGTATTTACTCCCGCCGTTTACCCTTGTTCGGTTGAATTTCATTACTTTTACATTCGGAGCACTGCGTAGAAATCATATCGCTTCATCACCGGCATAAGAATATCGTTACCGCGGCTTTCATTTTAAGGGCTAGTTGATTCGGCAGGTGAGTTGTTACACACTCCTTAGCGGATTCCGACTTCTATGGCCACCGCCCTGCTGTCTATATCAATCAACACCTTTGGCGCGGTTCTCAAACAGCCTTTTCACCTTTTCACGAGCGTCGTCTCGAGTAGGCATAACGCTCCTTTCCAGTCCCGATGCGCCTCGGGCAGGCTCAACAAAATTACCGATCCGAAAGACCGTGCAGGCTTGAATAACCTTAATAGACAAATACCGGGATTACCACTCCACCACGACATCGCCTCCGTTGGTCTGTGTCCAGCGGGCGCTACGTAGAGGTAAAGATTATCTTGATGGCATACGCGTATGCCACCCTTGCTCAACAGGTATGCACATGTGCGAGTAACTAGTCATCACTTTTCAGGCGGATTCAGACAGACTTATCGGGCCAATACCCTTAATAGACAAATACCGGGATTACCACTCCACCACGACATCGCCTCCGTTGGTCTGTGTCCAGCGGGCGCTACGTAGAGGTAGAGATTATCTTGATGGCATACGCGTATGCCACCCTTGCTCAACAGGTATGCACATGTGCGAGTAACTAGTCATCACTTTTCAGGCGGATTCAGACAGACTTATCGGGCCAATACCCTTAATAGACAAATACCGGGATTACCACTCCACCACGACATCGCCTCCGTTGGTCTGTGTCCAGCGGGCGCTACGTAGAGGTAGAGATTATCTTGATGGCATACGCGTATGCCACCCTTGCTCAACAGGTATGCACATGTGCGAGTAACTAGTCATCACTTTTCAGGCGGATTCATATAGACTTATCAGGTCATATACCCTTAATAGAGTCATAGTTACTGCCGCCAAGGATATCATGATTAATCGTCTTAGTTGGTTAATACAATATGCGTTGCTAAATACAATTTAATGTACAAAATCAACGATTATTCAGTATCGTTTAAATAAAACTCCCCGATAAACCGAAACAATTACGAACGATTTGTATTCGAGTTATTTCAGGATATCGGAGAAATTGAATATGAATAAATATGAATATTTAATAAAAAAAAATTTTTTGTCTCGAAAATTTTTTTTTTTGAGGCCCGTGGGCCTCCTCGCGAAAAAATACGTGTTTTTTTCAATTTTTGACATAGGTGCAGTTGACGACTTTTTTTTTTTTTTTTTTAGTTAGCTACGGATTATGATTCGTTCTGTTCTAACTAGTGTAAATAGCTATGTCGCAACTTTTACTTATCAATTGTTAAAAAGTTATAGGCGGTTGAATTTTTGTTTTTTTTTTTTAGACCTCAATAACTCTTAAAGTAATGCGAATTGTATGACCATTCAAACTGTCCGACCTTATATTAATACGAAGATAATTATTTAATTAAAAAAAGTACAATATTTTTTTTGA
>CAXIVS010000157.1:10000-13334 GCA_964035775.1 Osedax frankpressi
AATTTAAAATGTTTTGTATTTTAATGCTCAGGGTTTGGTTTCGGCTGAAATGTGTATTATTAAAGTAAATTTAATAACACCCGCAATCAACTTTCACCAATTAATTCAACTTCGTCTTCGAGTCCTCGATATTAAACTTCGTCTTCGGGTCCTCGATATTAAACTTCGTCTTCGGGTTCTCGATATTAAACTTCGTCTTCGGGTCCTCGATATTAAACTTCGTCTTCGGGTTCTCGATATTAAACTTCGTCTTCGGGTCCTCGATATTAAACTTCGTCTTCGGGTCCTCGATATTAAACTTTGTCTGTTAACGTTAACGTTAACGTTAACGTTAACGTTAAACTCATAGTATTCGTATGATCTTCGATAGAAATTCCGTTAAACTTGTACCCGCACGTTAGTCTCTACGCTCGTTGTTCACAATGTTAGATTTCGATAACCTTAATCGTATTTACTCCCGCCGTTTACCCTTGTTCGGTTGAATTTCATTACTTTTACATTCGGAGCACTGCGTAGAAATCATATCGCTTCATCACCGGCATAAGAATATCGTTACCGCGGCTTTCATTTTAAGGGCTAGTTGATTCGGCAGGTGAGTTGTTACACACTCCTTAGCGGATTCCGACTTCTATGGCCACCGCCCTGCTGTCTATATCAATCAACACCTTTGGCGCGGTTCTCAAACAGCCTTTTCACCTTTTCACGAGCGTCGTCTCGAGTAGGCATAACGCTCCTTTCCAGTCCCGATGCGCCTCGGGCAGGCTCAACAAAATTACCGATCCGAAAGACCGTGCAGGCTTGAATAACCTTAATAGACAAATACCGGGATTACCACTCCACCACGACATCGCCTCCGTTGGTCTGTGTCCAGCGGGCGCTACGTAGAGGTAGAGATTATCTTGATGGCATACGCGTATGCCACCCTTGCTCAACAGGTATGCACATGTGCGAGTAACTAGTCATCACTTTTCAGGCGGATTCAGACAGACTTATCGGGCCAATACCCTTAATAGACAAATACCGGGATTACCACTCCACCACGACATCGCCTCCGTTGGTCTGTGTCCAGCGGGCGCTACGTAGAGGTAGAGATTATCTTGATGGCATACGCGTATGCCACCCTTGCTCAACAGGTATGCACATGTGCGAGTAACTAGTCATCACTTTTCAGGCGGATTCAGACAGACTTATCGGGCCAATACCCTTAATAGACAAATACCGGGATTACCACTCCACCACGACATCGCCTCCGTTGGTCTGTGTCCAGCGGGCGCTACGTAGAGGTAAAGATTATCTTGATGGCATACGCGTATGCCACCCTTGCTCAACAGGTATGCACATGTGCGAGTAACTAGTCATCACTTTTCAGGCGGATTCAGACAGACTTATCGGGCAATACCCTTAATAGACAAATACCGGGATTACCACTCCACCACAACATCGCCTCCGTTGGTCTGTGTCCAGCGGGCGCTACGTAGAGGTAGAGATTATCTTGATGGCATACGCGTATGCCACCCTTGCTCAACAGGTATGCACATGTGCGAGTAACTAGTCATCACTTTTCAGGCGGATTCAGACAGACTTATCGGGCCAATACCCTTAATAGACAAATACCGGAATTACCACTCCACCACGACATCGCCTCCGTTGGTCTGTGTCCAGCGGGCGCTACGTAGAGGTAAAGATTATCTTGATGGCATACGCGTATGCCACCCTTGCTCAACAGGTATGCACATGTGCGAGTAACTAGTCATCACTTTTCAGGCGGATTCAGACAGACTTATCGGGCCAATACCCTTAATAGACAAATACCGGGATTACCACTCCACCACGACATCGCCTCCGTTGGTCTGTGTCCAGCGGGCGCTACGTAGAGGTAGAGATTATCTTGATGGCATACGCGTATGCCACCCTTGCTCAACAGGTATGCACATGTGCGAGTAACTAGTCATCACTTTTCAGGCGGATTCAGACAGACTTATCGGGCCAATACCCTTAATAGACAAATACCGGGATTACCACTCCACCACGACATCGCCTCCGTTGGTCTGTGTCCAGCGGGCGCTACGTAGAGGTAGAGATTATCTTGATGGCATACGCGTATGCCACCCTTGCTCAACAGGTATGCACATGTGCGAGTAACTAGTCATCACTTTTCAGGCGGATTCATATAGACTTATCAGGTCATATACCCTTAATAGAGTCATAGTTACTGCCGCCAAGGATATCATGATTAATCGTCTTAGTTGGTTAATACAATATGCGTTGCTAAATACAATTTAATGTACAAAATCAACGATTATTCAGTATCGTTTAAATAAAACTCCCCGATAAACCGAAACAATTACGAACGATTTGTATTCGAGTTATTTCAGGATATCGGAGAAATTGAATATGAATAAATATGAATATTTAATAAAAAAAAATTTTTTGTCTCGAAAATTTTTTTTTTTGAGGCCCGTGGGCCTCCTCGCGAAAAAATACGTGTTTTTTTCAATTTTTGACATAGGTGCAGTTGACGACTTTTTTTTTTTTTTTTTTAGTTAGCTACGGATTATGATTCGTTCTGTTCTAACTAGTGTAAATAGCTATGTCGCAACTTTTACTTATCAATTGTTAAAAAGTTATAGGCGGTTGAATTTTTGTTTTTTTTTTTTAGACCTCAATAACTCTTAAAGTAATGCGAATTGTATGACCATTCAAACTGTCCGACCTTATATTAATACGAAGATAATTATTTAATTAAAAAAAGTACAATATTTTTTTGAAAATTTTTTTAGTCTCCGTCCTACTCAAATTTCAAAAAATCGAGCTCGAAGCTCCGATTTTGCGAAAAAAGCTTGCTCACGGGCAAGGGAAAAAAGTATCGTGTTAAGCAGCCGCTTTTTTTTTTTTTTTTTTCTCTAAAATGCCGTAATAAGTGGGGAGATTTAAAAAAAAAAAAAATTTCCATGGAGCCGAAAAACTTAGTCAAATTTTATAAAAAAATTCACAAAAAATTTTACTAAGTTATTCGGCTTCATGGAAATTTTTTTTAATTCTCCCGACTTATTACGGCATTTTAGAAAACAAATTATAAAAATAGCGGCTGTTGAACAAACCTTTTTTTAATGCCCAATCTAATCTCTTTTTGGCGAATTTCGGAGCGTCGAACTCGATTTTTTAAAAAATATATATAATTGCAAAGGTTTTTTTTTTTTTTTTTTTCCTTTAAAATGCGGTAATATAACAGGATTTTTTTTTTTCTAATTGATTTAATTTTTGTAAAAAAAATTCTAAAAAAATTTGACTAAGTTATTCGGGTCCATGAAAAAAAAATTTTTTTAATTTTCCC
>CAXIVS010000158.1:10000-12500 GCA_964035775.1 Osedax frankpressi
AGTGGTAATCCCGGTATTTGTCTATTAAGGGTATTGGCCCGATAAGTCTGTCTGAATCCGCCTGAAAAGTGATGACTAGTTACTCGCACATGTGCATACCTGTTGAGCAAGGGTGGCATACGCGTATGCCATCAAGATAATCTCTACCTCTACGTAGCGCCCGCTGGACACAGACCAACGGAGGCGATGTCGTGGTGGAGTGGTAATCCCGGTATTTGTCTATTAAGGGTATTGGCCCGATAAGTCTGTCTGAATCCGCCTGAAAAGTGATGACTAGTTACTCGCACATGTGCATACCTGTTGAGCAAGGGTGGCATACGCGTATGCCATCAAGATAATCTTTACCTCTACGTAGCGCCCGCTGGACACAGACCAACGGAGGCGATGTCGTGGTGGAGTGGTAATCCCGGTATTTGTCTATTAAGGGTATTGGCCCGATAAGTCTGTCTGAATCCGCCTGAAAAGTGATGACTAGTTACTCGCACATGTGCATACCTGTTGAGCAAGGGTGGCATACGCGTATGCCATCAAGATAATCTCTACCTCTACGTAGCGCCCGCTGGACACAGACCAACGGAGGCGATGTCGTGGTGGAGTGGTAATCCCGGTATTTGTCTATTAAGGGTATTGGCCCGATAAGTCTGTCTGAATCCGCCTGAAAAGTGATGACTAGTTACTCGCACATGTGCATACCTGTTGAGCAAGGGTGGCATACGCGTATGCCATCAAGATAATCTTTACCTCTACGTAGCGCCCGCTGGACACAGACCAACGGAGGCGATGTCGTGGTGGAGTGGTAATCCCGGTATTTGTCTATTAAGGGTATTGGCCCGATAAGTCTGTCTGAATCCGCCTGAAAAGTGATGACTAGTTACTCGCACATGTGCATACCTGTTGAGCAAGGGTGGCATACGCGTATGCCATCAAGATAATCTCTACCTCTACGTAGCGCCCGCTGGACACAGACCAACGGAGGCGATGTCGTGGTGGAGTGGTAATCCCGGTATTTGTCTATTAAGGTTATTCAAGCCTGCACGGTCTTTCGGATCGGTAATTTTGTTGAGCCTGCCCGAGGCGCATCGGGACTGGAAAGGAGCGTTATGCCTACTCGAGACGACGCTCGTGAAAAGGTGAAAAGGCTGTTTGAGAACCGCGCCAAAGGTGTTGATTGATATAGACAGCAGGGCGGTGGCCATAGAAGTCGGAATCCGCTAAGGAGTGTGTAACAACTCACCTGCCGAATCAACTAGCCCTTAAAATGAAAGCCGCGGTAACGATATTCTTATGCCGGTGATGAAGCGATATGATTTCTACGCAGTGCTCCGAATGTAAAAGTAATGAAATTCAACCGAACAAGGGTAAACGGCGGGAGTAAATACGATTAAGGTTATCGAAATCTAACATTGTGAACAACGAGCGTAGAGACTAACGTGCGGGTACAAGTTTAACGGAATTTCTATCGAAGATCATACGAATACTATGAGTTTAACGTTAACGTTAACGTTAACGTTAACGTTAACGTTAACGTTAACAGACAAAGTTTAATATCGAGGACCCGAAGACGAAGTTTAATATCGAGGACCCGAAGACGAAGTTTAATATCGAGAACCCGAAGACGAAGTTTAATATCGAGGACCCGAAGACGAAGTTTAATATCGAGAACCCGAAGACGAAGTTTAATATCGAGGACCCGAAGACGAAGTTCAATATCGAGGACTCGAAGACGAAGTTGAATTAATTGGTGAAAGTTGATTGCGGGTGTTATTAAATTTACTTTAATAATACACATTTCAGCCGAAACCAAACCCTGAGCATTAAAATACAAAACATTTTAAATTTTGATGCTTCGGGGGGGGGTGGGGGTGATATTTTTTTAAATATTTATTATAAGGTTTTTATGTCGGGTTTTTTTTACGACCATAAAAATTAATAAAATATTTACAAATACAAAAATTAAAAAAAATTTTAAGGATACAAAAAATTTACGAGTTAAAAAATTTACAAGTAAAAAATTTTTACAAGTTCGAAAATTTTTATAATTGCGAAAAATTAATAAAATATTTACAAATACAAAAATTAAAAAAAATTTAAGGATACAAAAATTTTACGAGTTAAAAAATTTACAAGTAAAAAATTTTTACAAGTTCGAAAATTTTTATAATTGCGAAAAATTAATAAAATATTTACAAATACAAAAATTTTAAAAAAATTTACAAGTAAAAAATTTTTACAAGTTCGAAAAGTTTTATAATTACGAAAAATTAAGAACATTTTTTTTAGAGTCAAAATTTTTCGAATTTTCACAATTAATAAAATATTCACGTGTACAAAAATGTTAAAAATATCCAACTTTGAAAATTTTCACAAATCAGAAATAATTATAAAATGTTCGGAAGTACTTTACGTATAAAAAACCATTTCACCATGATAAAATCATAGTGAAATGGTTAAAATTTTTAGATAATCAAAGCTAGTCAAAACAATTTTCATTTGTATCAAT
>CAXIVS010000158.1:22500-24293 GCA_964035775.1 Osedax frankpressi
AGACCTCAATAACTCCTAAAGTAATGCGAATTATATGACCATTCTAACTGTCCGACCTTATATTAATACGAAGATAATTATTTAATTAAAAAAAGTACAATATTTTTTTTGAAAATTTTTTTAGTCGCCGTCAAAGTCAAATTTTCAAAAATCGAGCTCGAAGCTCCGATTTTTGCGAAAAAAG
The DNA here is from genome assembly GCA_964035775.1 of Osedax frankpressi. NCBI lineage: Eukaryota > Metazoa > Annelida > Polychaeta > Sabellida > Siboglinidae > Osedax > Osedax frankpressi. The sequence goes on from CAXIVS010000158.1 coordinate 22,685, forward strand.
CTTGTTCACGGGCAAGGGAAAAAAGTATCGTGTTAAGCAGCCGCTTTTTTTTTTTTTTTTCTAAAATGCCGTAATAGGTGGGGAAAATTAAAAAAAAAATTTTTTTCATGGACCCGAATAACTTAGTCAAATTTTTTTAGAATTTTTTTTACAAAAATTAAATCAATTAAAAAAAAAAAAATCCTGTTATATTACCGCATTTTAAAGGAAAAAAAAAAAAAAAAAAAAACCTTTGCAATTATATATATTTTTTAAAAAATCGAGTTCGACGCTCCGAAATTCGCCAAAAAGAGATTAGATTGGGCATTAAAAAAAGGTTTGTTCAACAGCCGCTATTTTTATAATTTGTTTTCTAAAATGCCGTAATAAGTCGGGAGAATTAAAAAAAAATTTCCATGAAGCCGAATAACTTAGTAAAATTTTTTGTGAATTTTTTTTATAAAATTTGACTAAGTTTTTCGGCTCCATGGAAATTTTTTTTTTTTTAATTCTCCCCACTTATTACGGCATTTTAGAGAAAAAAAAAAAAAAAAGCGGCTGCTTAACACGATACTTTTTTCCCTTGCCCGTGAGCAAGCTTTTTTCGCAAAAATCGGAGCTTCGAGCTCGATTTTTTGAAAATTTGAGTAGGACGGAGACTAAAAAAATTTTCAAAAAAAATATTGTACTTTTTTTAATTAAATAATTATCTTCGTATTAATATAAGGTCGGACAGTTTGAATGGTCATACAATTCGCATTACTTTAAGAGTTATTGAGGTCTAAAAAAAAAAACAAAAATTCAACCGCCTATAACTTTTTAACAATTGATAAGTAAAAGTTGCGACATAGCTATTTACACTAGTTAGAACAGAACGAATCATAATCCGTAGCTAACTAAAAAAAAAAAAAAAAAAGTCGTCAACTGCACCTATGTCAAAAATTGAAAAAAACACGTATTTTTTCGCGAGGAGGCCCACGGGCCTCAAAAAAAAAAATTTTCGAGACAAAAAATTTTTTTTTATTAAATATTCATATTTATTCATATTCAATTTCTCCGATATCCTGAAATAACTCGAATACAAATCGTTCGTAATTGTTTCGGTTTATCGGGGAGTTTTATTTAAACGATACTGAATAATCGTTGATTTTGTACATTAAATTGTATTTAGCAACGCATATTGTATTAACCAACTAAGACGATTAATCATGATATCCTTGGCGGCAGTAACTATGACTCTATTAAGGGTATATGACCCGATAAGTCTATATGAATCCGCCTGAAAAGTGATGACTAGTTACTCGCACATGTGCATACCTGTTGAGCAAGGGTGGCATACGCGTATGCCATCAAGATAATCTCTACCTCTACGTAGCGCCCGCTGGACACAGACCAACGGAGGCGATGTCGTGGTGGAGTGGTAATCCCGGTATTTGTCTATTAAGGGTATTGGCCCGATAAGTCTGTCTGAATCCGCCTGAAAAGTGATGACTAGTTACTCGCACATGTGCATACCTGTTGAGCAAGGGTGGCATACGCGTATGCCATCAAGATAATCTCTACCTCTACGTAGCGCCCGCTGGACACAGACCAACGGAGGCGATGTCGTGGTGGAGTGGTAATCCCGGTA
>CAXIVS010000159.1:0-2500 GCA_964035775.1 Osedax frankpressi
GTTTGTCGTATTCCGAAATTCAGAAGAGTATTCTACTTTAAGTGTATACATCATACATGAAATAAAATACTAACAAATATATAGTCTAATTATTTATTTATAATAGAAATATAGTCTAGATATTTATATATAGCATATATATTGCTAACATATTTATTTATAACAGATATATAGTCTAATTATTTATCTATAAAATATATATAGTCTAATTATTTATTTATAACAGATATATAGTCTAATTATGTATTTATAGCATATAGTCTAATAGTTTATAGTCTAAATAGTTTATAGTTATTTATTATAGCATTTATAGTCTAATTATGTATTTATAGCATATAGTCTAATAGTTTATAGTCTAAATAGTTAATAGTTATTTATTATAGCATTTATAGTCTAAATATTAATTTATAACCGATATATAATCTAAATATTTATTTATAACAGATATATAGTCTAATTATTTATCTATAATAGAAATATAGTATAAATATTTATTTATAACATATATATAGTATAGATATTTATTTATAGCAGATATATAGTCTAATATTTATTTATAACAGATATATAGTCTAGATATTTATTTATAATAGATATATGAGTATATATATAAACATATAGCCATACCAATATACACTCATGTGTAACGTATATATAAGTATACATAAATATATAGGTATACATAAATAAATAGTAATATTTATTGATTTCCATAGAATTCTATATTTATAGCTTAAAACAATTATTTAAGACATTATTTTTAATCAATAAACAATTCAGTAAAATTAAAAAGATGAATTTTTCAAAGTGAACATTTCTTTAAATTCTATTCCAGCATATGACATAATTCAGTAAAATTAAAAAGATGAATTTTTCAAAGTGAACATTTCTTTAAATTCTATTCCAGCATATGACATAATCATAACTTTATAAGTAGACCTTCCGGATAACTGAGTTATGACATATATGATAGACTTCGCTTACTTTCACAAACCCTATCTACTAATACGCATCAAATTATACACTGATTATAATATCGTATACATAGCATAACATATACAATAATTAACATAGTAACCGAATACAATACCCGAATACAATATATGAACATAGTAACTAAATACAATACCAAATACAATACCAAATATAATACCAAATACAATACCAAATACAATACCAAATACAATACCAAATACAATACCAAATACAATACCAAATACAATACCAAATACAATACCAAATACAATACCAAATACAATACCAAATACAATACCAAATACAATACCAAATACAATACCAAATACAATACCAAATACAATACCAAATACAATACCAAATACAATACCAAATACAATACCAAATACAATACCAAATACAATACCAAATACAATACCAAATACAATACCAAATACAATACCAAATACAATACCAAATACAATACCAAATACAATACCAAATACAATACCAAATACAATACCAAATACAATACCAAATACAATACCAAATACAATACCAAATACAATACCAAATACAATACCAAATACAATACCAAATACAATACCAAATACAATACCAAATACAATACCAAATACAATACCAAATACAATACCAAATACAATACCAAATACAATACCAAATACAATACCAAATACAATACCAAATACAATACCAAATACAATACCAAATACAATACCAAATACAATACCAAATACAATACCAAATACAATACCAAATACAATACCAAATACAATACCAAATACAATACCAAATACAATACCAAATACAATACCAAATACAATACCAAATACAATACCAAATACAATACCAAATACAACCACCCACCCCCCACCCCACCCCCCCACCCACACCCCAACCACCCCACCACCAAATACAATACCAAATACAATACCAAATACAATACCAAATACAATACCAAATACAATACCAAATACAATACCAAATACAATACCAAATACAATACCAAATACAATACCAAATACAATACCAAATACAATACCAAATACAATACCAAATACAATACCAAATACAATACCAAATACAATACCAAATACAATACCAAATACAATACCAAATACAATACCAAATACAATACCAAATACAATACCAAATACAATACCAAATACAATACCAAATACAATACCAAATACAATACCAAATACAATACCAAATACAATACCAAATACAATACCAAATACAATACCAAATACAATACCAAATACAATACCAAATACAATACCAAATACAATACCAAATACAATACCAAATACAATACCAAATACAATACCAAATACAATACCAAATACAATACCAAATACAATACCAAATACAATACCAAATACAATACCAAATACAATACCAAATACAATACCAAATACAATACCAAATACAATACCAAATACAATACCAAATACAATACCAAATACAATACCAAATACAATACCAAATACAATACCAAATACAATACCAAATACAATACCAA
>CAXIVS010000159.1:7500-16851 GCA_964035775.1 Osedax frankpressi
TACTTACTCCGGATTAGGAATCAAGATATCTCAATTGTAATGACAAATCATAAATTGAAATAGTATTGTAAATTTAAATATATTACGATTAGTGATGTTTTCAATATCGTTAATTACAAAAGTATTGTTGAAAAAGTAATTCAGGTCAATTACTCTATCTCGTATTAAAACCTCGTTAGAACTGTATTAATGTATTATTTATTAATCCAAAGTATATTCTATTTCATGGTTGATATTATTGTTCGTACCCGATTATTTCTAATTTTCATATTTCGATCTATAGACGTTATGTAATCAGAAAATGTTCGTTGTTGTTTTGTTATTTATACTCTGTATATTGTATGCAATAAATGCTTTTATTAGTATAACTATGTAGACATTTTGATAATAATTCTATGTTTTTAATAATAGTTTTGATCCTTGAAAAATAATATTCGGAACTACTTTTTTTAGAGTAATTTCGATTATGAACCTGGTTATTAATTACAAAGATTATTTATTAATTTTTTTAAATATCTTACCCGTCCAAAATATGTATTTGTTATCTATCATTAGTAAGCTTTTTTCTCGATCGAATCTATATTAGTACCGCGGAGATTAGAACAATGTCTTGTTCATGTCCTTTTACTAGCTTATTTGATATGATATCAATATGTTCACAAGCTCTTATTATTAAGTCCGTAATTGTAATTTGAAGAAGTTATATTACTACCATTGTTTCATACATATGTTATGTTAGAATTTAGTCATGTGATTGTTGATGATAATAGTTGTACAGTTATTGAAATTTGTACATACCACTTCTTGGTGTAATGGCTCATTTTTAATCCACCGATATCCTGATTAAAATTAAAGGATATATCTTCCCATTAATAATGTTTACGGTATTAGGTAAAGGAAGTTATTAATATAAATTAAATTAATTTTTTTCTATTATGCTCTATGAAATGCCATGAAAAAGTGAAAGTATTCGCTTTTTATTTCTAACAAATAAATGTTATTCATTTTCTGACAATATTAATCAGTTAATTAGTATATATAAAAGATATGTAGTGTCAGGTAAGTCTTACTTTTAGTTTATTATAAGTTAGCTATTTTATTAATGCATACAGTTAAGTGAGAGTACACATTTGATTTGTATTAATAACTTATTGGCGAATTAACTTGGTATATTTAATCAAAGTTATTCGACATATCTTCTTGTAAATTATCTAGAAGAATCGAATTACCAATACTGGTAATATTTACTATATTGGTGATGGATATGTTGATCCAATTCTTTTAATTTAAAAGACAACTCGTTATTAAGTTGACACACTGACACACTTGTCTGCCACTAATCCAACAGAACTTGTGATCTCGGAATGTTATTTAATGTATGAGATCATTTTCTAAGGTGAATTTAACAAAAAGTCAATATATGAATACATTTAGACAAATAAGTGACAATTAGATTGGATAACAGTAGAAATGTTGCATAATAACACAACACAATTATATTAACTTTATATATAGTTTGTAATACCCTTACAATTATGAAAGAATGCTCATATAGCATTCATTAGGATTAAATTATTTTTTGTTATCTATAGGTGCTTTATTGTAATCTATACTATCTCTCTCTCTCTCTCTCTCTCTCTCTCTCTCTCTCTCTCTCTCTCTCTCTCTCTCTCTCTCTCTCTCTCTCTATCTCTCTCTCTCTCTCTCTCTCTCTCTCTATCTCTCTCTCTCTTTATATCTCTCTATCTCGATATATCTTCTTCCCTCAACTATATATTATCAAATAAATATAAATATATATGATGTAGAATTATTTTATTAAACAACACAATAATAACATTAGAATGATTACCTTATTTATCAGGTAATAAACAATATATCATCGATATTAAGTGGATAGATCCCCAAGGAGTACTCACGCCAAATACGGTATGCATTATTAAAGAACGGTCAATTTATTACTTTTCGACCATACATCGAAACACTCTCCAATGATCTATAATTAATTGGGTTTATGGTATGCTATGCCTGTCCGTTAGGTGGCTGAGATACACCTGGAGTCGTTCAATATCCGGATACACCTGGATTAGTCCGATACTCGGAATAGCCTGGAGCAGATTACGTGCAATATAACATCTATAATCGCCGTGGAATGTCAATAACTAGGGAGCTTGTAAATATATATCGTTATATGATGCACATTTTAGAAATAAACGTAATGTTTTTACATTAAACGTAATGTTTATTTGCGTGATGTTATTTGTTACAGAAATTTTATATCAGCAATTAATTGTCCGTAATAATCGTTATGTCACTAACAGTAAAAGAAGAATTCCACAATTTTTTGTAGTAACATGATTCAGGGATATATCCCTTGGTTATAACCACGAGACACAGAAAGATAATCACCTCCCCTTACTAAACAATACATATCCATACCTTTACATCTTTAAATCTACACATCTACATCTCGATACATATAAACCTATAAACTTTTACATCTCTACACTTCAATACTTATAAACATATACACCTATAGATATCCACATCTATATACCTCTCTGCATATCTACACATCTACACATCTCACTTAGTTACTTTGTAAAGCTATTAATTATTTCTTAATCCCTATCGTGAACGTTCCTCCACGCCACGCCCGAGATGTGTACCTATATATTCTTATCCATCTAATTGGATCTCGACTCCCCCACGTCCGAACAGGCGAGCTCGGTGAACAGACTGGCAATGCTCTACTCGGAATCTAGCGACGAGGCACGCGACACAACGGTGGCGCGATTCAACGGGGCATTCTCGGCCGTGGTGTCGGTGTCCGAGGTCATAGGTCACGTGGTGACCAGCGCGGCGATAGCGTACGCGGATTCCGGGGGCGTGCCCGCGACCACCGTAGGCCACGCCCCGGCACCGGCCGTCGATCACGCGCGATACACTCCGCTGAGGTTAGAAGTACTTACGTTGCGGAATCAACCGTTGTAACGAACTTATTCGTATTAACCCCGTACCACTCGTCTTCGTATATTTCGTACTTTCAGCAACCCGCGATTACCACAAAATGGCACTTACCAGAAATATTCATTAAATACTCTATCGAATTGATTTATCATTTGCAAGTCTTGTCTGCCCATTGGCTTACTACGTTAATATCGGACTTATTGCACTATGTGGTAATCTCAACTACTAAATAAATAATCACAACTCTCAACTCCCATCTTTAGTGACCGCGTATTTAACTGAACTTATATAGATATGTAGTGCATCTCCACACCAACACCACTCCCTATGGCATAACACCCACACTCCACAACTGTGGAGTGCACCTCCACACCAACACCACTCCATATGATATAACACCCACACCCCACAGCTGTGGAATGCATTTCCACTCCAACACTACGATGATATAACACCCCATTCCCCATAGTTGAGGAGTGCACCTCCACACCAACACCACTCCCTATAACGTAAAACCCCACTCCCCACAGTTGAGGATTGCACCTCCACTCCAACACTACTCCCTATGACGTAAAACCCCACTCCCCACAGCTGTGGAGTGCACCTCCACTCTAACACCACTCCCTATAACGTAAAACCCCACTCCCCACAGCTGTGGAGTGCACCTCCACTCCAACACCACTCCCTATAACGTAAAATCCCACTCCACACAGCTGTGGAGTGCACCTCCACTCCAACACCACTCCCTATAATATAAAACCCCACTCCCCACATATGTGGAGTGCTCCTCAACTCCAACACCACTCCCTATAACATAAAACCCCACAGCTGTGGAGTGCACCTCCACTCCAACACCACTCCCTATAACGTAAAACCCCACTCCCCACAGCTGTGGAGTGCACCTCCACTCCAACACCACTCCCTATAACGTAAAACCCCACTCCCCACAGCTGTGGAGTGCACCTCCACTCCAACACCACTCCCTATGACGTAAAACCCCACTCCCCACAGCTGTGGAGTGCACCTCCACTCCAACACCACTCCCTATAACGTAAAACCCCACTCCCCACAGCTGTGGAGTGCACCTCCACTCCAACACCACTCCCTATAACGTAAAACCCCACTCCCCACAGCTGTGGAGTGCACCTCCACTCCAACACATCTGTCAAAACGTCGGTCAACTCCTCATACGATCTTTACGCAAGACGTTCTCTGGTGTGTGTCCACATAACAATGACTCTGGCCGCTATTATCATAACTGTGTTGTTGTTGGACGGGCGGATAGCGTACCGTTGCCATGGTGACGGACCTGGAGACCACGTGGTGTGGACACATGCAGAACTCGAGATAAACCGGAAGTTAGTGTTTGCGATATAATATAGCGATAAATGTATTAATAAAGTTCGTTTTATACATTTTGATCTTTGTAATTAATTTAATACGAACTACTTGAACATTGACTATATATAATTTGATCTAGAAACTATTTATTTAATATATATATATATATATATATATATATATATATATATATAATATACATATTATTTATTTATTTATTATATTTGTACATAAGCATATTCGATTATGTTCGGACATATTGTTGAATTCATTGTTCGTAATGTATTACATAATATAGTGTACTATGATATATCAAAAAGATACATCGCTTATGATTCGTATACAACATAAATCCATAAGTAAAGCTGATATTAACGTATGTTATAAGATAAACACTATACATAGCATATCCATATAGTCGATTTACATAGAAACTGCCTATTACCGCTGGAATGAATTACGTAACTCGTGTTTTCCTCTTTGATGTTCCTATGTAAACAAACCTATACCGGATGTGATGGTTAGGGTATATAGTGGTACATAGTCGTTAAACTAATGTGATGGGTTAATTGCTTACCTGGCGATATAATCTCATCGCTATCGCAACCTACATTAGGAAACTTCCGGTTTGCTTTATTATTAAATAGATTTTCATATAACACGGCGACAGTGTTCGGTAGGTCAACGTACGTATATAGACAAACATAGATAATTAATATTGTATTGTATATATTATAATCAGAAATTAGAGGAAATATTAAATTTATACATTTCAATATGTAAATATTAATCGTTTGTTCATAGTAAAATATTAAGTATTATATATTATATATTAATATTCACATCAAAAGATATACCTAGCCAATAGGAATTAATTAAGATATACTGTTATTTTGGTAGCTTATATTTATATACTGCTATATAACAGTACTATGTTCTAATGTGTTAATGGGAACAATGCATTCATATAAAAATAGTACCCATAGGTACTACTATATGAGTTATAAGTAGATTACGGAAAGTAATTATACTGATAATTGCGGGAAATTGTTCTGGTTTAGTCTGGGATTAAGTTTGTAGTATTGTATTCTAAATAGGATAAGATAGGAAGTCGTTATGCTTATTGTTTCTAATACGCATACCGGTGATAGAAACAACATAATATAAACATAGTTGATAATACATTATTATATATTAAGTAGTCTGTGACGTAATGTATTGTTATACCAGTGGCGTGGTGATTCCAATAATCGGCTTTAATTACCGGATATTCGAGATTTATAATTTGTTTGGCAAATCTTTTTTCAAATATACTTTGAGTTTTTTGCAATGTTAAATTGATAGATATTGAAGTTGGTGATTTTGTTAGGAACTCTTTCTTCTTTATGAGATTTGGATTGATTTTGGTTTATTGAACTATTACGAAATGGGATTATCTCAGCAATAACCATCAAATTATTGATGAAATAAAAATGATTAAGTCGTCTAAAATATGCTAAAATATGTCGTCTAAAATATGCTTGGGATATGGGTATATGTAAGGTTTAAACATTAATGGTCTCCGTACAGCTGTTCATCTCTGTTTAGACATTTTGTTTTCTCTCAACTGTAATTATAAAATATTACAATAAATTCACTGCAGTGTTTAGTAGAATGTTGTTGGGTATTTTAACCTTATTATTAATTTAATGTAGTATTGTGTACGAAATGTATAATTGTTATCTATTTATCTACTCATTAGTTTTATAATTATGCTTCTTTGAGTTAATATGGAAATTAATATGTTTTAGGTAAAAAAAACTCAATATAAGTGTGAAGTTTCGTATGTTTTTATTGTGTTCTCTGCGTGTTTATATTCATTTATTAAATCCTATATATATATAATTAACCTATAATCCTCTATATAGATATGATATATTGATATTACATTTTCAATATATATATATATATATATATATATATATATATATATATGTATATCAATGTATGTATCATTAAATCTGACCATATTTACAGATGTGAAGTAAAATCCCCGGTTTTTCTTTGTTGTGATATGAAATTTCTAATGATGTCGCCATTGATTATCTTCTACACTTTTTTTGAAGGATTTGTTGCCCTCGACTTCACAAAAGTTAGTATTACGTCACATTTCACATTGCATAAGGGTGTGTATTTTACAAAGGATCAATTGCTTTTAGTGGACTAGCATTTGAATTAATTTAACTAATCCAAATATTTTATAAATAACGTGTAGTCCGTTAAACTACTTAACATGGAGGTATAGACGATGTACAATACAGTTTAGTATCCCATAGTTTTCATTTTCAATTATCTTTTACTTTAACTACGCGCACAAAAGATTGGGAAGGGTGCTTGACACCCAGGGACTTTATATCTCAACTTAACCATAATAACATAACTGCCGTAGTTCGTTATAACGCTGCTTTCACAATATTGACTTTCTCTCTTGCAGATCAGATTGTCATCATCCGTTAGTCTGTTTTGTTATCCGGATTTATTGTAACGGGTCCTGTGTCACAGTATTCAATGTAACGTATAAGATGTAAGGTATAAGGTGTAAGGGTAATCTGTAAGGTATAAAGTATAAGGTGTAAAGTATAAGGTATAAGGTGTAAGGGGTAATCTGTAAGATATAAAGTGTAAGGTGTAAAGTATAAGGTATACGGTGTAAGGTGTACGGTGTAAGGTATACGGTGTAAGGTATACGGTGTAAGGTGTAAGGTGTACGGTGTAAGATGTATGGTGTACGTTGTAAGGTGTATTATGTACGGTGTAAGGTATACGGTGTAAGGTGTATGGTGTAAGGTATACAGTGTAAGGTATACGGTGTAAGGTGTAATGTGTAAGGAATAACGTCTAATACATATATTTAAAATGGAGCGGTTTGTTATTTTTGCAATGGAATTAAGTAATATTATATTTCTGGTATTTACAGGAATTAGAGGAAGGTCAAAGTTAATTAATATTAGATGTAATAGATTTGAAAACAATTGTTAGTTAATACTGTGAATGGTAGAGTTGAAGTAATGATTTCATCTAACAGATTCTGATAGCGTTCATCTACAATGTATAATTTACACTGTTTTGTGCAGTATACAGTATACAGTATACAGAGGCTGTTGACATGTACTGTGTTAAGTGCAGTGTACAATGTAGTATGTACAATATAAACTGTACAATGCACAATGTACATGGTTCTGTATGCAGTAAATAATTGTTATTGCCAATTTATTTTAGTTTTACCTGTGATTATAATCACACGAAGTCTATAAATCTTCCTTTTGAAATCTCGCATAATATATATATATATATATATATATATATATATATATATTTATATTTATTACATATATTAATGTATGTGTATATTTATATATATATGAATATTTCTCGGATATATAATTATATATATTTAATATTGAATATGAAATATGAAAATTATTTAATTGCACAGTACTCGAAAATAAATCCAGTTAACAATCAATTACATAACGACAGGCGTATGTGGCTTGCTCATTGGGAAGCATCTACATCGGCCCAGTGCTGACCGGATATGCTTGTTCGGCGGCCCTAGTGTCCAGTCTATTGGCTCACGACCTGGTAGCAGCTAAAATAGCTCGGAGAACAATACTAACTTACACTACGGGGTTGGCAACCACTCCAGTAGTACATCTTACAGTATGCTAGTATTTATATATATATATATATATATATATATATATATATATGTATATGTATATATATATATATATATATATACATATGTATATATATATATATATATATATATATTGTATCGATTGGAATGCAGTCCATGGTGCCCTGTCATCACCTTCCAGAACTTTATTGTAAGATAATATCACTTTATAACTTTCTACGTGTAGCTATAGATTCGTATGAATATATCTCAAAATACCTTAAAGGAAATTCGTGATATATGTATGTTATATATGTATATTATATATAACAAACCACTTACTTACAGCTATATGAATACACTTCATATATTCGATATTTACAAACCAATACTTGATATGGTACTACTTTGTCAGCTATTACAATTTTAGAAATAGAATATGACCAAGAAGGTCAAGATTCTATCAAACATAACAATTGTTTGTCGATATGGTGGTAAACAGGAAATCTTAAATCTATATTTAGCTATATTTAGCTATTGTTTGTAGATAACATATATATCTCAATATATTTGTTGATTATCAAATAAAATATAATTTTTTATATATGTATTGAAAACTCTATTCTCTTATGTGGTGATTTAAACAATAGTTATAACTTTGTATTATATGAACATTTATAGATCAAATTAAACATTTCATATAGTAATTGCATACTGTATAAGTATAATTTGATATAAAAAACAAAATCCATTGTACAATATGCGCATAATTTAATTTATTTATTAATATTAATAATTAATATAAATAAAATACCATATCTCGTACAGTACTATACATAATTTAATTTATTATTCGAGTTTATCATAGAATTTTCTACGCTATTATTATAAATATGTTTTCTATTATTTAGTTATTAAATTAATATTATTAATAATACTCAGATCTTAGTACTGAAATGTAGTGGGTCCTTTTCTTACCGTGCTGTCTAATCACAAATCATTATTGATTTATTAACCATTTGACTCTCAGTCATTGCTATCCATGATCAATTACCACGAATTATTAAACATTAATATATAATTCAATTGTAATCACCAACTAACGATGACCACTCCGGCAAGCCCGTGTAACCTATCGCAGTGACCACCGCTGTCCATAATGACCACGCTAAAGCCTTATAGTTCGTCATTAGGACATTATGAAGTCCGATACATCAATTACAAACGTTGGAGAGTAGAATTACACCGCGATGACGTAACGGAGTGGAGCCCCGCGTATTTCGTAATCGTATTACGCAATTCATAGAGATCAGCTCACCTCGCGCCTCTCGATGTAGAGCCTGGACCTCTATATGCCCATTACTAACATCAACTCTATATGA
>CAXIVS010000160.1:5000-10000 GCA_964035775.1 Osedax frankpressi
CGTTGCCTATATGGGAAATCAAAATAGTTTTCTCTTCGATTAGTTAGGTTTGCCTAATTAATTGTTTACCGAGTTGAAAACTCTTAGTCCGTCTCAGAACACGAATAGTTAGGTTCGCCTAATTAATTCGTTGCCTATATGGGAAATCAAAATAGTTTTCTCTTCGATTAGTTAGTTTTGCCTAATTAATTGTTTACCGAGTTGAAAACTCTTAGTCCGTCTCAGAACACGAATAGTTAGGTTCGCCTAATTAATTCGTTGCCTATATGCGAAATCAAAATAGTTTTCTCTTCGATTAGTTAGGTTTGCCTAATTAATTGTTTACCGAGTTGAAAACTCTTAGTCCGTCTCAGAACACGAATAGTTAGGTTCGCCTAATTAATTCGTTGCCTATATGCGAAATCAAAATAGTTTTCTCTTCGATTAGTTAGTTTTGCCTAATTAATTGTTTACCGAGTTGAAAACTCTTAGTCCGTCTCAGAACACGAATAGTTAGGTTCGCCTAATTAATTCGTTGCCTATATGCGAAATCAAAATAGTTTTCTCTTCGATTAGTTAGGTTTGCCTAATTAATTGTTTACCGAGTTGAAAACTCTTAGTCCGTCTCAGAACACGAATAGTTAGGTTCGCCTAATTAATTCGTTGCCTATATGCGAAATCAAAATAGTTTTCTCTTCGATTAGTTAGGTTTGCCTAATTAATTGTTTACCGAGTTGAAAACTCTTAGTCCGTCTCAGAACACGAATAGTTAGGTTCGCCTAATTAATTCGTTGCCTATATGCGAAATCAAAATAGTTTTCTCTTCGATTAGTTAGGTTTGCCTAATTAATTATTTGCTTATTGGTGAAATAATAAACCTTTCCACTGCGATTATATCACGGTGAATTGGTTTGATTTACTTGCATAAGTAAAAATTGCATTGATACAAATGAAAATTGTTTTGACTAGCTTTGATTATCTAAAAATTTTAACCATTTCACTATGATTTTATCATGGTGAAATGGTTTTTTATACGTAAAGTACTTCCGAACATTTTATAATTATTTCTGATTTGTGAAAATTTTCAAAGTTGGATATTTTTAACATTTTTGTACACGTGAATATTTTATTAATTGTGAAAATTCGAAAAATTTTGACTCTAAAAAAAATGTTCTTAATTTTTCGTAATTATAAAACTTTTCGAACTTGTAAAAATTTTTTACTTGTAAATTTTTTTAAAATTTTTGTATTTGTAAATATTTTATTAATTTTTCGCAATTATAAAAATTTTCGAACTTGTAAAAATTTTTTACTTGTAAATTTTTTAACTCGTAAAATTTTTGTATCCTTAAATTTTTTTTAATTTTTGTATTTGTAAATATTTTATTAATTTTTCGCAATTATAAAAATTTTCGAACTTGTAAAAATTTTTTACTTGTAAATTTTTTAACTCGTAAATTTTTTGTATCCTTAAAATTTTTTTTAATTTTTGTATTTGTAAATATTTTATTAATTTTTATGGTCGTAAAAAAAACCCGACATAAAAACCTTATAATAAATATTTAAAAAAATATCACCCCCACCCCCCCCCGAAGCATCAAAATTTAAAATGTTTTGTATTTTAATGCTCAGGGTTTGGTTTCGGCTGAAATGTGTATTATTAAAGTAAATTTAATAACACCCGCAATCAACTTTCACCAATTAATTCAACTTCGTCTTCGAGTCCTCGATATTAAACTTCGTCTTCGGGTCCTCGATATTAAACTTCGTCTTCGGGTTCTCGATATTAAACTTCGTCTTCGGGTCCTCGATATTAAACTTCGTCTTCGGGTTCTCGATATTAAACTTCGTCTTCGGGTCCTCGATATTAAACTTCGTCTTCGGGTCCTCGATATTAAACTTTGTCTGTTAACGTTAACGTTAACGTTAACGTTAACGTTAACGTTAACGTTAAACTCATAGTATTCGTATGATCTTCGATAGAAATTCCGTTAAACTTGTACCCGCACGTTAGTCTCTACGCTCGTTGTTCACAATGTTAGATTTCGATAACCTTAATCGTATTTACTCCCGCCGTTTACCCTTGTTCGGTTGAATTTCATTACTTTTACATTCGGAGCACTGCGTAGAAATCATATCGCTTCATCACCGGCATAAGAATATCGTTACCGCGGCTTTCATTTTAAGGGCTAGTTGATTCGGCAGGTGAGTTGTTACACACTCCTTAGCGGATTCCGACTTCTATGGCCACCGCCCTGCTGTCTATATCAATCAACACCTTTGGCGCGGTTCTCAAACAGCCTTTTCACCTTTTCACGAGCGTCGTCTCGAGTAGGCATAACGCTCCTTTCCAGTCCCGATGCGCCTCGGGCAGGCTCAACAAAATTACCGATCCGAAAGACCGTGCAGGCTTGAATAACCTTAATAGACAAATACCGGGATTACCACTCCACCACGACATCGCCTCCGTTGGTCTGTGTCCAGCGGGCGCTACGTAGAGGTAGAGATTATCTTGATGGCATACGCGTATGCCACCCTTGCTCAACAGGTATGCACATGTGCGAGTAACTAGTCATCACTTTTCAGGCGGATTCAGACAGACTTATCGGGCCAATACCCTTAATAGACAAATACCGGGATTACCACTCCACCACGACATCGCCTCCGTTGGTCTGTGTCCAGCGGGCGCTACGTAGAGGTAAAGATTATCTTGATGGCATACGCGTATGCCACCCTTGCTCAACAGGTATGCACATGTGCGAGTAACTAGTCATCACTTTTCAGGCGGATTCAGACAGACTTATCGGGCCAATACCCTTAATAGACAAATACCGGGATTACCACTCCACCACGACATCGCCTCCGTTGGTCTGTGTCCAGCGGGCGCTACGTAGAGGTAGAGATTATCTTGATGGCATACGCGTATGCCACCCTTGCTCAACAGGTATGCACATGTGCGAGTAACTAGTCATCACTTTTCAGGCGGATTCAGACAGACTTATCGGGCCAATACCCTTAATAGACAAATACCGGGATTACCACTCCACCACGACATCGCCTCCGTTGGTCTGTGTCCAGCGGGCGCTACGTAGAGGTAAAGATTATCTTGATGGCATACGCGTATGCCACCCTTGCTCAACAGGTATGCACATGTGCGAGTAACTAGTCATCACTTTTCAGGCGGATTCAGACAGACTTATCGGGCCAATACCCTTAATAGACAAATACCGGGATTACCACTCCACCACGACATCGCCTCCGTTGGTCTGTGTCCAGCGGGCGCTACGTAGAGGTAGAGATTATCTTGATGGCATACGCGTATGCCACCCTTGCTCAACAGGTATGCACATGTGCGAGTAACTAGTCATCACTTTTCAGGCGGATTCAGACAGACTTATCGGGCCAATACCCTTAATAGACAAATACCGGGATTACCACTCCACCACGACATCGCCTCCGTTGGTCTGTGTCCAGCGGGCGCTACGTAGAGGTAGAGATTATCTTGATGGCATACGCGTATGCCACCCTTGCTCAACAGGTATGCACATGTGCGAGTAACTAGTCATCACTTTGATTCATATAGACTTATCAGGTCATATACCCTTAATAGAGTCATAGTTACTGCCGCCAAGGATATCATGATTAATCGTCTTAGTTGGTTAATACAATATGCGTTGCTAAATACAATTTAATGTACAAAATCAACGATTATTCAGTATCGTTTAAATAAAACTCCCCGATAAACCGAAACAATTACGAACGATTTGTATTCGAGTTATTTCAGGATATCGGAGAAATTGAATATGAATAAATATGAATATTTAATAAAAAAAAATTTTTTGTCTCGAAAATTTTTTTTTTTGAGGCCCGTGGGCCTCCTCGCGAAAAAATACGTGTTTTTTTCAATTTTTGACATAGGTGCAGTTGACGACTTTTTTTTTTTTTTTTTTTAGTTAGCTACGGATTATGATTCGTTCTGTTCTAACTAGTGTAAATAGCTATGTCGCAACTTTTACTTATCAATTGTTAAAAAGTTATAGGCGGTTGAATTTTTGTTTTTTTTTTTTAGACCTCAATAACTCTTAAAGTAATGCGAATTGTATGACCATTCAAACTGTCCGACCTTATATTAATACGAAGATAATTATTTAATTAAAAAAAGTACAATATTTTTTTTGAAAATTTTTTTAGTCTCCGTCCTACTCAAATTTTCAAAAAATCGAGCTCGAAGCTCCGATTTTTGCGAAAAAAGCTTGCTCACGGGCAAGGGAAAAAAGTATCGTGTTAAGCAGCCGCTTTTTTTTTTTTTTTTTCTCTAAAATGCCGTAATAAGTGGGGAGATTTAAAAAAAAAAAAATTTCCATGGAGCCGAAAAACTTAGTCAAATTTTATAAAAAAAATTCACAAAAAATTTTACTAAGTTATTCGGCTTCATGGAAATTTTTTTTTAATTCTCCCGACTTATTACGGCATTTTAGAAAACAAATTATAAAAATAGCGGCTGTTGAACAAACCTTTTTTTAATGCCCAATCTAATCTCTTTTTGGCGAATTTCGGAGCGTCGAACTCGATTTTTTAAAAAATATATATAATTGCAAAGGTTTTTTTTTTTTTTTTTTTTTCCTTTAAAATGCGGTAATATAACAGGATTTTTTTTTTTTTTAATTGATTTAATTTTTGTAAAAAAAATTCTAAAAAAATTTGACTAAGTTATTCGGGTCCATGAAAAAAAAATTTTTTTTAATTTTCCCCACCTATTACGGCATTTTAGAAAAAAAAAAAAAAAAAAGCGGCTGCTTAACACGATACTTTTTTCCCTTGCCCGTGAACAAGCTTTTTTCGCAAAAATCGGAGCTTCGAGCTCGATTTTTTGAAAATTTGACTTTGACGGCGACTAAAAAAATTTTCAAAAAAAATATTGTACTTTTTTTAATTAAATAATTATCTTCGTATTAATATAAGGTCGGACAGTTAGAATGGTCATATAATTCGCATTACTTTAGGAGTTATTGAGGTCTAAA
>CAXIVS010000160.1:20000-22564 GCA_964035775.1 Osedax frankpressi
GATTAGTTAGGTTTGCCTAATTAATTATTTGCTTATTGGTGAAATAATAAACCTTTCCACTGCGATTATATCACGGTGAATTGGTTTGATTTACTTGCATAAGTAAAAATTGCATTGATACAAATGAAAATTGTTTTGACTAGCTTTGATTATCTAAAAATTTTAACCATTTCACTATGATTTTATCATGGTGAAATGGTTTTTTATACGTAAAGTACTTCCGAACATTTTATAATTATTTCTGATTTGTGAAAATTTTCAAAGTTGGATATTTTTAACATTTTTGTACACGTGAATATTTTATTAATTGTGAAAATTCGAAAAATTTTGACTCTAAAAAAAATGTTCTTAATTTTTCGTAATTATAAAACTTTTCGAACTTGTAAAAATTTTTTACTTGTAAATTTTTTTAAAATTTTTGTATTTGTAAATATTTTATTAATTTTTCGCAATTATAAAAATTTTCGAACTTGTAAAAATTTTTTACTTGTAAATTTTTTAACTCGTAAAATTTTTGTATCCTTAAATTTTTTTTAATTTTTGTATTTGTAAATATTTTATTAATTTTTCGCAATTATAAAAATTTTCGAACTTGTAAAAATTTTTTACTTGTAAATTTTTTAACTCGTAAATTTTTTGTATCCTTAAAATTTTTTTTAATTTTTGTATTTGTAAATATTTTATTAATTTTTATGGTCGTAAAAAAAACCCGACATAAAAACCTTATAATAAATATTTAAAAAAATATCACCCCCACCCCCCCCCGAAGCATCAAAATTTAAAATGTTTTGTATTTTAATGCTCAGGGTTTGGTTTCGGCTGAAATGTGTATTATTAAAGTAAATTTAATAACACCCGCAATCAACTTTCACCAATTAATTCAACTTCGTCTTCGAGTCCTCGATATTAAACTTCGTCTTCGGGTCCTCGATATTAAACTTCGTCTTCGGGTTCTCGATATTAAACTTCGTCTTCGGGTCCTCGATATTAAACTTCGTCTTCGGGTTCTCGATATTAAACTTCGTCTTCGGGTCCTCGATATTAAACTTCGTCTTCGGGTCCTCGATATTAAACTTTGTCTGTTAACGTTAACGTTAACGTTAACGTTAACGTTAACGTTAACGTTAAACTCATAGTATTCGTATGATCTTCGATAGAAATTCCGTTAAACTTGTACCCGCACGTTAGTCTCTACGCTCGTTGTTCACAATGTTAGATTTCGATAACCTTAATCGTATTTACTCCCGCCGTTTACCCTTGTTCGGTTGAATTTCATTACTTTTACATTCGGAGCACTGCGTAGAAATCATATCGCTTCATCACCGGCATAAGAATATCGTTACCGCGGCTTTCATTTTAAGGGCTAGTTGATTCGGCAGGTGAGTTGTTACACACTCCTTAGCGGATTCCGACTTCTATGGCCACCGCCCTGCTGTCTATATCAATCAACACCTTTGGCGCGGTTCTCAAACAGCCTTTTCACCTTTTCACGAGCGTCGTCTCGA
Organism: Osedax frankpressi; assembly: GCA_964035775.1. NCBI lineage: Eukaryota > Metazoa > Annelida > Polychaeta > Sabellida > Siboglinidae > Osedax > Osedax frankpressi. Next base: position 21,506 of record CAXIVS010000160.1, read on the forward strand.
GTAGGCATAACGCTCCTTTCCAGTCCCGATGCGCCTCGGGCAGGCTCAACAAAATTACCGATCCGAAAGACCGTGCAGGCTTGAATAACCTTAATAGACAAATACCGGGATTACCACTCCACCACGACATCGCCTCCGTTGGTCTGTGTCCAGCGGGCGCTACGTAGAGGTAGAGATTATCTTGATGGCATACGCGTATGCCACCCTTGCTCAACAGGTATGCACATGTGCGAGTAACTAGTCATCACTTTTCAGGCGGATTCAGACAGACTTATCGGGCCAATACCCTTAATAGACAAATACCGGGATTACCACTCCACCACGACATCGCCTCCGTTGGTCTGTGTCCAGCGGGCGCTACGTAGAGGTAAAGATTATCTTGATGGCATACGCGTATGCCACCCTTGCTCAACAGGTATGCACATGTGCGAGTAACTAGTCATCACTTTTCAGGCGGATTCAGACAGACTTATCGGGCCAATACCCTTAATAGACAAATACCGGGATTACCACTCCACCACGACATCGCCTCCGTTGGTCTGTGTCCAGCGGGCGCTACGTAGAGGTAGAGATTATCTTGATGGCATACGCGTATGCCACCCTTGCTCAACAGGTATGCACATGTGCGAGTAACTAGTCATCACTTTTCAGGCGGATTCAGACAGACTTATCGGGCCAATACCCTTAATAGACAAATACCGGGATTACCACTCCACCACGACATCGCCTCCGTTGGTCTGTGTCCAGCGGGCGCTACGTAGAGGTAAAGATTATCTTGATGGCATACGCGTATGCCACCCTTGCTCAACAGGTATGCACATGTGCGAGTAACTAGTCATCACTTTTCAGGCGGATTCAGACAGACTTATCGGGCCAATACCCTTAATAGACAAATACCGGGATTACCACTCCACCACGACATCGCCTCCGTTGGTCTGTGTCCAGCGGGCGCTACGTAGAGGTAGAGATTATCTTGATGGCATACGCGTATGCCACCCTTGCTCAACAGGTATGCACATGTGCGAGTAACTAGTCATCACTTTTCAGGCGGATTCAGAC
>CAXIVS010000162.1:0-2500 GCA_964035775.1 Osedax frankpressi
TCACTATGATTTTATCATGGTGAAATGGTTTTTTATACGTAAAGTACTTCCGAACATTTTATAATTATTTCTGATTTGTGAAAATTTTCAAAGTTGGATATTTTTAACATTTTTGTACACGTGAATATTTTATTAATTGTGAAAATTCGAAAAATTTTGACTCTAAAAAAAATGTTCTTAATTTTTCGTAATTATAAAACTTTTCGAACTTGTAAAAATTTTTTACTTGTAAATTTTTTTAAAATTTTTGTATTTGTAAATATTTTATTAATTTTTCGCAATTATAAAAATTTTCGAACTTGTAAAAATTTTTTACTTGTAAATTTTTTAACTCGTAAAATTTTTGTATCCTTAAATTTTTTTTAATTTTTGTATTTGTAAATATTTTATTAATTTTTCGCAATTATAAAAATTTTCGAACTTGTAAAAATTTTTTACTTGTAAATTTTTTAACTCGTAAATTTTTTGTATCCTTAAAATTTTTTTTAATTTTTGTATTTGTAAATATTTTATTAATTTTTATGGTCGTAAAAAAAACCCGACATAAAAACCTTATAATAAATATTTAAAAAAATATCACCCCCACCCCCCCCCCGAAGCATCAAAATTTAAAATGTTTTGTATTTTAATGCTCAGGGTTTGGTTTCGGCTGAAATGTGTATTATTAAAGTAAATTTAATAACACCCGCAATCAACTTTCACCAATTAATTCAACTTCGTCTTCGAGTCCTCGATATTGAACTTCGTCTTCGGGTCCTCGATATTAAACTTCGTCTTCGGGTTCTCGATATTAAACTTCGTCTTCGGGTCCTCGATATTAAACTTCGTCTTCGGGTTCTCGATATTAAACTTCGTCTTCGGGTCCTCGATATTAAACTTCGTCTTCGGGTCCTCGATATTAAACTTTGTCTGTTAACGTTAACGTTAACGTTAACGTTAACGTTAACGTTAACGTTAAACTCATAGTATTCGTATGATCTTCGATAGAAATTCCGTTAAACTTGTACCCGCACGTTAGTCTCTACGCTCGTTGTTCACAATGTTAGATTTCGATAACCTTAATCGTATTTACTCCCGCCGTTTACCCTTGTTCGGTTGAATTTCATTACTTTTACATTCGGAGCACTGCGTAGAAATCATATCGCTTCATCACCGGCATAAGAATATCGTTACCGCGGCTTTCATTTTAAGGGCTAGTTGATTCGGCAGGTGAGTTGTTACACACTCCTTAGCGGATTCCGACTTCTATGGCCACCGCCCTGCTGTCTATATCAATCAACACCTTTGGCGCGGTTCTCAAACAGCCTTTTCACCTTTTCACGAGCGTCGTCTCGAGTAGGCATAACGCTCCTTTCCAGTCCCGATGCGCCTCGGGCAGGCTCAACAAAATTACCGATCCGAAAGACCGTGCAGGCTTGAATAACCTTAATAGACAAATACCGGGATTACCACTCCACCACGACATCGCCTCCGTTGGTCTGTGTCCAGCGGGCGCTACGTAGAGGTAGAGATTATCTTGATGGCATACGCGTATGCCACCCTTGCTCAACAGGTATGCACATGTGCGAGTAACTAGTCATCACTTTTCAGGCGGATTCAGACAGACTTATCGGGCCAATACCCTTAATAGACAAATACCGGGATTACCACTCCACCACGACATCGCCTCCGTTGGTCTGTGTCCAGCGGGCGCTACGTAGAGGTAGAGATTATCTTGATGGCATACGCGTATGCCACCCTTGCTCAACAGGTATGCACATGTGCGAGTAACTAGTCATCACTTTTCAGGCGGATTCATATAGACTTATCAGGTCATATACCCTTAATAGAGTCATAGTTACTGCCGCCAAGGATATCATGATTAATCGTCTTAGTTGGTTAATACAATATGCGTTGCTAAATACAATTTAATGTACAAAATCAACGATTATTCAGTATCGTTTAAATAAAACTCCCCGATAAACCGAAACAATTACGAACGATTTGTATTCGAGTTATTTCAGGATATCGGAGAAATTGAATATGAATAAATATGAATATTTAATAAAAAAAATTTTTTGTCTCGAAAATTTTTTTTTTTGAGGCCCGTGGGCCTCCTCGCGAAAAAATACGTGTTTTTTTCAATTTTGACATAGGTGCAGTTGACGACTTTTTTTTTTTTTTTTTTAGTTAGCTACGGATTATGATTCGTTCTGTTCTAACTAGTGTAAATAGCTATGTCGCAACTTTTACTTATCAATTGTTAAAAAGTTATAGGCGGTTGAATTTTTGTTTTTTTTTTTTAGACCTCAATAACTCTTAAAGTAATGCGAATTGTATGACCATTCAAACTGTCCGACCTTATATTAATACGAAGATAATTATTTAATTAAAAAAAGTACAATATTTTTTTTGAAAATTTTTTAGTCTCCGTCCTACTCAAATTTTCAAAAAATCGAGCTCGAAGCTCCGATTTTTGCGAAAAAAGCTTGCTCACGGGCAAGGGAAAAAAGTATCGTGT
>CAXIVS010000162.1:12500-15603 GCA_964035775.1 Osedax frankpressi
TAATTAATTGTTTACCGAGTTGAAAACTCTTAGTCCGTCTCAGAACACGAATAGTTAGGTTCGCCTAATTAATTCGTTGCCTATATGCGAAATCAAAATAGTTTTCTCTTCGATTAGTTAGGTTTGCCTAATTAATTGTTTACCGAGTTGAAAACTCTTAGTCCGTCTCAGAACACGAATAGTTAGGTTCGCCTAATTAATTCGTTGCCTATATGCGAAATCAAAATAGTTTTCTCTTCGATTAGTTAGGTTTGCCTAATTAATTGTTTACGGAGTTGAAAACTCTTAGTCCGTCTCAGAACACGAATAGTTAGGTTCGCCTAATTAATTCGTTGCCTATATGGGAAATCAAAATAGTTTTCTCTTCGATTAGTTAGTTTTGCCTAATTAATTGTTTACCGAGTTGAAAACTCTTAGTCCGTCTCAGAACACGAATAGTTAGGTTCGCCTAATTAATTCGTTGCCTATATGCGAAATCAAAATAGTTTTCTCTTCGATTAGTTAGGTTTGCCTAATTAATTGTTTACCGAGTTGAAAACTCTTAGTCCGTCTCAGAACACGAATAGTTAGGTTCGCCTAATTAATTCGTTGCCTATATGCGAAATCAAAATAGTTTTCTCTTCGATTAGTTAGGTTTGCCTAATTAATTATTTGCTTATTGGTGAAATAATAAACCTTTCCACTGCGATTATATCACGGTGAATTGGTTTGATTTACTTGCATAAGTAAAAATTGCATTGATACAAATGAAAATTGTTTTGACTAGCTTTGATTATCTAAAAATTTTAACCATTTCACTATGATTTTATCATGGTGAAATGGTTTTTTATACGTAAAGTACTTCCGAACATTTTATAATTATTTCTGATTTGTGAAAATTTTCAAAGTTGGATATTTTTAACATTTTTGTACACGTGAATATTTTATTAATTGTGAAAATTCGAAAAATTTTGACTCTAAAAAAAATGTTCTTAATTTTTCGTAATTATAAAACTTTTCGAACTTGTAAAAATTTTTTACTTGTAAATTTTTTTAAAATTTTTGTATTTGTAAATATTTTATTAATTTTTCGCAATTATAAAAATTTTCGAACTTGTAAAAATTTTTTACTTGTAAATTTTTTAACTCGTAAAATTTTTGTATCCTTAAATTTTTTTTAATTTTTGTATTTGTAAATATTTTATTAATTTTTCGCAATTATAAAAATTTTCGAACTTGTAAAAATTTTTTACTTGTAAATTTTTTAACTCGTAAATTTTTTGTATCCTTAAAATTTTTTTAATTTTTGTATTTGTAAATATTTTATTAATTTTTATGGTCGTAAAAAAAACCCGACATAAAAACCTTATAATAAATATTTAAAAAAATATCACCCCCACCCCCCCCCGAAGCATCAAAATTTAAAATGTTTTGTATTTTAATGCTCAGGGTTTGGTTTCGGCTGAAATGTGTATTATTAAAGTAAATTTAATAACACCCGCAATCAACTTTCACCAATTAATTCAACTTCGTCTTCGAGTCCTCGATATTGAACTTCGTCTTCGGGTCCTCGATATTAAACTTCGTCTTCGGGTTCTCGATATTAAACTTCGTCTTCGGGTCCTCGATATTAAACTTCGTCTTCGGGTTCTCGATATTAAACTTCGTCTTCGGGTCCTCGATATTAAACTTCGTCTTCGGGTCCTCGATATTAAACTTTGTCTGTTAACGTTAACGTTAACGTTAACGTTAACGTTAACGTTAACGTTAAACTCATAGTATTCGTATGATCTTCGATAGAAATTCCGTTAAACTTGTACCCGCACGTTAGTCTCTACGCTCGTTGTTCACAATGTTAGATTTCGATAACCTTAATCGTATTTACTCCCGCCGTTTACCCTTGTTCGGTTGAATTTCATTACTTTTACATTCGGAGCACTGCGTAGAAATCATATCGCTTCATCACCGGCATAAGAATATCGTTACCGCGGCTTTCATTTTAAGGGCTAGTTGATTCGGCAGGTGAGTTGTTACACACTCCTTAGCGGATTCCGACTTCTATGGCCACCGCCCTGCTGTCTATATCAATCAACACCTTTGGCGCGGTTCTCAAACAGCCTTTTCACCTTTTCACGAGCGTCGTCTCGAGTAGGCATAACGCTCCTTTCCAGTCCCGATGCGCCTCGGGCAGGCTCAACAAAATTACCGATCCGAAAGACCGTGCAGGCTTGAATAACCTTAATAGACAAATACCGGGATTACCACTCCACCACGACATCGCCTCCGTTGGTCTGTGTCCAGCGGGCGCTACGTAGAGGTAGAGATTATCTTGATGGCATACGCGTATGCCACCCTTGCTCAACAGGTATGCACATGTGCGAGTAACTAGTCATCACTTTTCAGGCGGATTCAGACAGACTTATCGGGCCAATACCCTTAATAGACAAATACCGGGATTACCACTCCACCACGACATCGCCTCCGTTGGTCTGTGTCCAGCGGGCGCTACGTAGAGGTAAAGATTATCTTGATGGCATACGCGTATGCCACCCTTGCTCAACAGGTATGCACATGTGCGAGTAACTAGTCATCACTTTTCAGGCGGATTCAGACAGACTTATCGGGCCAATACCCTTAATAGACAAATACCGGGATTACCACTCCACCACGACATCGCCTCCGTTGGTCTGTGTCCAGCGGGCGCTACGTAGAGGTAGAGATTATCTTGATGGCATACGCGTATGCCACCCTTGCTCAACAGGTATGCACATGTGCGAGTAACTAGTCATCACTTTTCAGGCGGATTCAGACAGACTTATCGGGCCAATACCCTTAATAGACAAATACCGGGATTACCACTCCACCACGACATCGCCTCCGTTGGTCTGTGTCCAGCGGGCGCTACGTAGAGGTAAAGATTATCTTGATGGCATACGCGTATGCCACCCTTGCTCAACAGGTATGCACATGTGCGAGTAACTAGTCATCACTTTTCAGGCGGATTCAGACAGACTTATCGGGCCAATACCCTTAATAGACAAATACCGGGATTACCACTCCACCACGACATCGCCTCCGTTGGTCTGTGTCCAGCGGGCGCTACGTAGAGGTAGAGATTATCTTG
>CAXIVS010000163.1:0-33764 GCA_964035775.1 Osedax frankpressi
ACAATCCATATCTCTACAGCCTCAACGCCTACAGCAATACGATATGGTTTACGACGGAATGTATGATAACTCCAACAAACCGAAACTAAAAGAAGTCGACAATATATTCTCCGATAAGGTTTGCGTAATTTATTTATTTTCCCTACACAACCACCGTGGCCCCTCCTCAATAAACCACCGGAACCATATTCGTCTGTAACTCTCTAGCGCATTAAGTCACGCCCCTTGACGGCTCATAGGTGTTCGCCTTCTTCATGAAACGGATATCGTTACAATACCCGATGCCATCTGCAGACGCCATCTTCTGCCCTTACAAACACACCATGGAACAGCATGAGAGTTTCATGAAGAGTCGTTCCGACAGCGTATTTGGGAGAGATGACGTAATCAAGGAGGTATGTAGTGTATGTTTTGATAATGTATCTCGTAGGTGTAGGATTGTGTAGTGCGGGTAGGGGTAGAGTTAGTTAATGAGTGTAGGGTTAGGCAGTGTAGATAGGGTTAAGTAATGTGGGTATGGAGGTAGAATTAGGTAGTGGGGGTAGGGTTAGGTAGTATAGATAGGGTTAAGTACTGTGGTTAGTAAGGTATAGTTAAGTACTGGAGATAGAGTTAGACAGTGTATATAGGGTTTGGTAATATGGGAGATGGCGTGTAGTTAAGTAATGTAGGTAGTGTGATAGAGTTAGGTAGAGTGAGTATTGTGGTAGGGTTTGGTAATATTAGTAGTCTTCGGTAGTGTAGTTAGACTTTGTTAGTGGGAGTAGGTTTAGGTAGTTTATTATAAGATCGATTAGTAAACGCAGGAAAAGATAATTTGGTTTGGATTAAGAGAGCACATTTGGATAGTGATTTTAGGATTTGTTAGTAAAGATATACTTTGGGTAGGGTTTGTGTTGTAATATGTGGTATGATAGAGATATATAATATTAGTGAAAGTAATTCATTTATTCCTTTTCGGCCATTCTTTGACAAATCCCCTAAGTATATCGACTCCTTTAACCGCCTATAAAAGCCTCGTCACCAATCTCAGTAATAAACATACCCCTGAATGTTTCACTAGCAGTACTCGTTATAGTGTACCAAACTAAGCCCATAACCATGTCCCATTCAGATCGAACGTTACATAGCCTCGACTAGCGTTGGCGCTCCTTTCCTTTTGATTGGAGGAGCCGGATCAGGCAAATCGTCCGTGATCAGTTCGGTTGCAGACAACACGATTATGAAGGCCTTACAAAAAAAGATTCCAGGGTACGTGGTGAAAAGGTGAAGGTGTAATGAGTATCGAAAATCAAGAAGTGTTGAGCTTAACATACGATTATGAGGTGATGTATAGGGAGGACCGGAAAGCAAGAAGAAGAGAATGCCTATGTATTGTGAATAAGTTAGGGAGAATGATACTACTTATAAATTAATATCATTGGGTAGGCGAGGTTGGGAGAAATGGATGGAGAAGAAAGGTAATAGAGAGAAGGAAAAATGTTAATGGTGAACAAGGACGTATTTACTCTATTGAATAAGATGCTTGAAGTATGTTAGAGATATAAAGACTAGTGAGGAATTAAGGATCTACAAAGAAAACGGGATTTTCGCATGAATAGATTGTGAAGAATAAGTGATTGTAGCTAAAATAAGGTTTTAATCTTAAAGGAGAAAAGAATCAGAGAGGAAAAGATGTGTGAGTGATGGCTGAAGCAAAATAGAAGGAATGGCGGGGTTATGGTAATTTAGTAATTGGGGAGAATAATATGTTATAGAACAGGATCAAGATAGAAAGAAGGTATTACCGATATCCCATCACTCTCCCAATAACCCTTATACCTACTAACCCTTATTACAACTAAATCACAGCCCCTAATATACTTATCTTCACTAAATCACATCGCCAACTAACCCGACTATACCTTACCAAATGAAACAGTCCTCAGTAATGCCATCTTCACTAAACTTACAGCTGTAGAGGCGGTAAACAGAGTTGGAAAGTCTTCTATCATTTCGTGGGCGCCGTTCCAGGATCCACTGAATTATTCACGATGCTGAAACGAATCCTTATAGAAATGAACGTCTGCAAGGTATGCTGACGATGAATGTACATTAGACCGTGGCCTCGTCTTAAACTAGTGCGTTCTTTCGTCGTTGTAATTCTTGTAAACTCCTTTTACTTAAGATAAGTTACAAGTTACATATTTAAATAATATGCCTCGCAACTTTCCACTTTAATTCAAACAATTTATCTCTACCACTTTCATTGATTATGCCCACATTATCTTTATGACATGCCCCTTTAAAAACAAATTCCACTGCCCTATATTCTTATAGGCAGAAACAGTACCAACGAGTTTAGAAACAGCCGTACAATTAACTTGTGGTTCCCTGGCGAACCCTAATACCGACCCTATGATAATTATTGTAGATGCCTTAAATCAGGTTCATATTTTACTATATGTTATATCGTATAAACTTATATAATTCCTATTCTCCCTAATCTTATATAATTCCTATTGTCCTAAGTATTCCCAATGTACATCACCTATAAAACAACATAGAATACAAGCCCGGTACAAGTAATCTCAATATCACTCCTAGAACACCTCTAAACACTCCTGATAATTACTAATTATGACTATGCACTCCCAATTTTTACTAATCACCATTAATCAAGCTTTATAACCCGTGATCACATCATCTTTGATAATTGCGATTTTAATGAACAACTCTCATGTAATAATCATGTTAATCACTAAAGATTGGCATCTATTCATTCCCTATCTAAATCTTATAATCCGTCATTTATACTTTCGATGACCCCCGACCCAGCTAGATGAGGAGTCGGCCGCTCACCTCGTTAGCTGGGTACCTAAATGTCTAGCTCCGCAGATACGTTGTGTTTTCTCGTGTATAGATTGCACGCCTCAACACGCTAGTTTGACGGCTCGCGAACAGAAGCCAGTCGTTCATAGCTTGCAGCCATTGACACGAGATTCTCGAGAGGTTAATCACCAACCTGACGTGTTCAAAAGTCTAATCAGTTGTAATGAATAAATAAGAGAATCTGCAAGTTGTAATTACCTTTCCTTCCATTATCTCACTATAACCTTGACTTCGATAACTATTCCCTTACCACACATACATACATCCCGAGTATTGGAATCCCCACCATCTGTCTACTATTCCTCTTCAATAGCAACTTCCTTTTCCTAAGCCTCTTTATCTATCCTTCTCCTAATATTATTAACTAACTCTCTAAAGTATGACTAAAATGTCTTCTCTAACGAATAACCTTAATAAACCCTCCCTTAACCTACCTCCATTACTAATACGTAACACTACATCCCTTACCTTTGACCATGACCACCTTTCCTTAACTCTACCTACGCAACAACACCCATACAGGAGATTGTAAGTCAACTTCTCATGAAGTTTGGTAAACTGCTGGATACTAAACAAATGAATGCGCTAATGAACAAGGAGTCGTCGAAGAACCCGTTGTGGTTGTCGATTGCCGTCGAGGAGCTCAGGGTTTACGGAGATTTCCGTAAGGTGCAGCAGAAGATTGAATCTCTAGCAGACGGACTGCTCGAGTTAGTTTTGCGATTTCATTTTTCATTTTTGCTGTTATTATAAATTTAAGGAACTTATTTCAATATCAAAAATGTTAAAAGTTTAATTCTAATTCATAATAGCTTCCCATCAATTTCCCTAACCTCATCCCCTTCTTTCACCGTATAAATTTATGATTGGTCTCATACCATTTACACCCATCTGCATCCTTCAATCATTCCCATTCGACGTCCTTCCTACTACTCTACTCCACCACTCCCTCACATAACAATACCCCATTAACCCCCATATCTTCTCAGACTAACTCCCCTACCACTCTCTTAGCTTCTGTCAGACGATATTAAGGTGTAGGCGTGATTAGATCGGAGAACAGTAGTGGATTGCTAATCGCATCTCATTGCTTTTCCTTAGACTAGAGATGGAGGTGTTGGCGAGATTTGAACAGGAGAATGGCGGCGAATTGCTAATAGCAACTCTTTGTTTGCTGGAGGTTTCATCTCGTGGTCTACTGGAGACCGAACTACTGTCCATACTAGCGGATACGTCGAGTCTTATGCCCCCCGGCACCAATCATTGTAAGTACTGTTAGCTTGGGTGTGTGTGTTCAGGTTTTCGTGGTGTGGATAGACTTTATGAATTTAGTATAACCCCACTAATCTTAATCACGCATCATGCGAGACATCCTTTTTCCCCCATTAACTTAATATGTACCCCTCCCATAACTGTGTTAAATAACCCCTCCTATAACTGTGTGCTTCTACTACACATCATTGCGACTTATTTTCTCCGGCTGAACTCTGACTTCACCTAACACCTAACATCGCTATACGATTTTGTTTACTTTACTCCGGCCTCGTTACATCCGTTTATTCGATTTAACTTCTTTACCCCGATGCTAACTCACCCCCATGTCAGTTTCACCACTCCATCAATTCCAATAAATAGCAACTAGGAGAATGTCGAATACACCTGCTCCTCTCGCTAACTTACCCGCCTCAAAGTGGGCCGTAGTTTACAGGGCGTTACGACCTTTTCTACGACCTTTCGGAGAGAGTGGCGAAGGTCGCCTCGACTTCTACCATAGATCGTTGTCCAAAGCCGTTCGCAGGAAGTAAGTCTAACTTCAGAAGTATAAACATATTAATATTTTATAAATGTATATTAATCATACAATCAATATATACTTATACACATATATATACATATATACACATATATATATATATATATATATATATATATATATATATATATATGATGATTGATTTACATAATATAGATAGCATATATAAAACAATATAAATATATTTACAATTACACTATCTACGATTTAGTTCATATATTAAATTGAATAACTCGATATTGTTTAGAATTACTCTAAACAAATTTACTCTAAATAAAAAGTAAATTGATAGATAATTAAAACTTAAACTCCATTTATTGACATATTTAGTTATTACATTCTGGTATGGATAATAACATGTGTATTAATCTAAAGTATCCTTATATTTATATATTGTAGCGGAAATGTAATGACATATACGTGATCATAAATAACTAATAAACCAAATTAGTTGATATATTAGTCATATCTATATTTGATATTCAATTTTGAATGTCTTTGAAAAAATATATATATAAACTATAACTATAGCTACTAAAATTTGTTTATTTACTAAAAAAATGTTTTGTATTAAATAAATTCTTAAAATTTAATAATTATTTATATTATTTAAAACAAATGTTAACTGTAACTAAAAATATATTAAACTTAAGACATAAATATAATTAATAAACTAATTATTAATATATATATATATATAATCATTACCACTATATAAATAATAATTGAATACTAAAATTAAGGATTGATTTCAATATGAATAATGATAATCAATACTATAGATTAATATAATAAGATATATAATATAAATGATTTATGAGTGATAAATTGTAACAATTGAAAATTTAATGCAAATGGAAATTACCTTATACAAATATCATATTCATTTAGTCATATAATTTATGTAATAATATTAACAGTATTATGGCTAACAGAAAAGTATGACTTTCAATAATATGTCTAAGACCATAATATTTATAAACACAAAAAAAAATAGTTAAGAAAAAAATATATAAATAATTTGGTAGTTGGTAATTTATCTTTTTAAATATTCGAACAATTTAAAATTATAACAATTATAATTAATAGCGATAATTTTAAATCTATTTAACAACTATATATAATTCACCTGATAGTTACAAGAAAATCATTTTAGATATACTTTATAATCTATTAAATAAATATATATTAAATAATACTGAAATATTAACAATATATTAAATTGAATAATACAGTACCTTGCAATATCAACATATCCCTACCAGAATATAAATAAGTCATAAACATTAGATAGAATATATACAAATAGCATTATTTATTAATTTCACTAGGAATATAGATAATTGATATAAACTGTTCATATTTAAACTCAATTTATTTAAATTTTCATTAAAAAAACTATTGCAAATTATTATTAGATATTCCATAAGGTATATAATTTTTTTAATTTGTTTGATATCAACTTAGTAATATATCAATACTCATCAATATAGTTAGTAAATAAATATTAATCTAATACTTTTATTTATTTTGTCATATTTAAAAAAAATTTATATCAGTTTTATATATATGCAAAGAAAAATAAGTACATGAAGAATTAAAGTAGATTGGTGACCTACTTTAATTAGGAACCCCCTTCAGAGTGTTGACTTCTTAAAGCACAAAGAAAATTTAAAAGAATTTGTATGTATATTAATATTGTAAATGGATGTAGGCAATATCATTTATTTCCTTATAATTGGATTTAATTTATATAATTACTATTTAAAAGTTCATTTGGAATATACTTTTCCTGTATCCTTAGTTTTTATTTATAGTGTGCATTATTTGTATTCATTGAGTTCATTAATATTATTTTTACACTATATTTATATATATCATATATAAACCCCCTGAGAAAATAAAGTCTAAACCCAAACCCAAACCCTGTACAATAGAAGAACTAAAGTAGATTGATGACATTATTAGTACTCCTCATGGCAAGAACATTCAAAGAATACTATTGTGTGTATTTTATTATTGTAATTGATACATTTATTTAATTAATAATTAATTTAATTATTTATTAGCAAATTATTTCAATTTTATTTATAATTTATTAATGTCGCGCTCATTTCAGAGATAGAATTATTAATAATAATACTTTGTTTATGACGAGATATGTGATATGAAATATATTTAATTATAATGATAATAATTATAATTAATAATATTCATAATTATTATGAAAATTAAATGACATTCGTTGTTGCCAAAAGTCATAAAACTAACAATGAATACAAATTGAGGTAAAGGAATATATAAATAAATTAATGGAGGTTTTTTTTATTTTAGATATTTCACCAACGAACTCGGAACAGAAGATAGAGAAACTAAACTCTGGTACCACAGGAAGTTGGCCAATTACTTTGAGCAGCAAAAACACAACATCAGCAGAGTTATTGAGGTTGATTCATTAACTAAATATGAACTTAATTCATTAACAAAATAGCTAAATGTAAACTCATATTTTTTACATTTATTAATTTTCTTTAAATATTCATACTGCTGTCATTGGATCTATACATTAAACGAGTAACCCTGTTTGAATAGGAGTACCCTTACCACCTGATACAAATTAATGATTGTAACCGGTTGGAAGCCTTCTTAGTTCAGTGGAATGTATTCGATGAACTATTCGAGGAAGAATATAGTTACAAATTGATTCATTATTGGAGACAGGTTATAATTATTCTATATTATATCATTCTTACAGGTAGTATCAAATGTATTGTTAAAATAGAAACAAATACTATTTTATTTTTATTTTTTTGTGATTTATCTATATAATTAATATATCTATAATTAAATCTTAGAATTATAATATTTCTTATAATTATGTAAAATATAGATTTATTTAACTGGTATTTCTTTTTATATAAGAAGAATTTTCAGTAATATATATTCGTTAAAAATAAGTTTGCTAATTTTTTATTATGCTGTATTATAGTATGAACATTCTAATGATTCTTTTTATCATATATTATTATAATATTTTAAATAATGGCACTCAGAAAAATTATAATATAAAATATGTAAAACAACAAAGCAAATCCTTCCGCAGCGATTTAATGTAAAATTTCATATCATTAAAACAGTATTTCAGAGAATTCACCAAGTTCTCACTAATCCAAACCTTTTATCATCAATGAGTTTAATTTAATCTCTGTCAATTTATAATAATAGTATTTTCATTGTATAATATGCATATGAATGAATTCATAAAATAATTTTGTTATCAATTATGTAATTTTTTTAAAAATGTGAAACAAATTATAAAAAATATGTCTAAAGATATAATGTAAACAGGAACTATTAATTATATACAATTTGCATATATTTTATACGACATGTCACTGTGTCAATATATTCTTTGCGCTTGTCTCTTAATGTGAGTACAATAATTAAAGGTATTGAAATCTACATAAGCTAACATAGTACAATCTTTCATGTAAAATCATTTACTTTTTATCATCAGGGGTCTGATTTGGATGCCATGAAGGAATGCTACATGGTGTCATTGGAAAATCTGGAAAACAACTCAACTACAACTAGAGATATGCTAAGCAGGAGACTGGAAGAGCTCTCAGCATTACTGTATGTATCACATTAAAAACTACCAATTATATAAACCATTTACCCTTATACTTAACTAAATTCTAAATAAATAAATTATATTAATTATCTATTTATTATTATCTTATTTATTTACATATAATTTAAATTAATTATTCCCATACCATACAACTAATCTCTATATCTGAACTCCGTTCGACCATTACTTCAACTCTATCTGACCTCTACTTAACGTCCATAAAGCGTACAAGCTGGCCATTATGAGCATGCAAAAACCCTCGCCAAACGTGCCATGCATATAGAAGTGGACGAACTAAACAGTCGACCCGAACGCTTATCCGAACTCTACTTCCTGTCCGCATTCGTCAAGGATGAAGTTACAATCTCTCCCTCTCCACCTCCGCCTCCCTCGCCCTCCAATGCGAAACGCCGCCCTACTCACACTAACTCTACTTCGCCCCAGGAGATGAAGTTGCAGGAGTTCATGTATAGGTCGCAGTTGTTTAGCATGCGAAGCATCATTGAAGATTACGAGTCAGCCGTGAAGTACTGCAAGATGCTCAAGGGCAAAACTGCCAAGGTACGATTTCGGTTTCGGGTCAATGTACGGTTCGGAGAATCGTTGCGTAACAATCGGGTCATAGTATACTTCAGAGAATCGATAAAATGTACTTTATAAAGAGTATAATTTGACTAAAGTACTATGTTTAGATGTGGCTAATTTATCATGTATAGCAATAAAACCAAACAATAATATTAATTAATAGTAATAATTAATAGTAATAATACTAATAAATAATATTAATTCATTTATTCATTTATTAATAGTATTAAGTCCAGTTGTAAAAGAAACTGAACTTTAAAAATAAAAGTACCTTTATTTAATATTTTGTATTTCCCTGATCTCTTGACCTTTTGAACCTACACAGATAAAACACGCGAGGTCACTGAATCGTTTATCCTTCTGCTACAGCGGTTATTCATTACAAGGTGGTGACTCATATCTCACGGCAAGTGACGCGAAGACAAAAGCACTTGAAGTCATCGAAGAGTGCATTCAAATGTTTAAAGAGGTTTTTTAAATCATATGCTAAACGACCCAACTGTTTACTTAACTCAGCCCCACTATTTACTTACTTCGGCCCCACTGTTTACTTACTCCGGCCCCACTGTTTACTTAGCCCAGCCCTACTTTAACTTAGCTCGGCCCCACTATTTACTTAGCTCGGATCCCACTATTTACTTATCTCGGCCCCACTATTTACTTAGCCAGGCCCCGCTATTTATTTATCCCGGCCCCACTATTTACTTAGCCCAGCCCTACTTTAACTCAGCTCGGCCACACTGTTTAATTAGCTCGGCCCTACTTTAACTTAGCTCGGCCCCACTATTTACTTAGCCAGGCCCCGCTATTTATTTATCCCGGCCCCCCTATTTACTTAGCCCAGCCCTACTTTAACTTAGCTCGGCCCACTATTTACTTAGCTCGGCCCCACTATTTACTTAGCTCGGCCCCACTATTTAATTAGCCAGGCCCCGCTATTTATTTAGCCCGGCCCCACTATTTATTTATCCCGGACCCACTATTTATTTAACCCGGCCACAATGTTTAATTAGCTCGGCCCCACTATTTACTTAGCTCGGCCCCACTATTTACTTAGCCCGGCCCCATTATTTACTTAGCCCTACTTTAACTTAGCTCGGCCCCACTATTTACTTAACTGGGCCCATTGTATAATTATCCGACTGCATATTTACTACACCCCTACTTCTTACTTAACATTTTCATACTACTTTCCACACACACTACTTACTTACCCCACACACTAATTACTTACCCCACACTACTACTTACTTACCCCACACCACTACTTACCTAACACCCACCACTACTTACTTACATCACAAACAACTTATTTACCCCACTCACTACTGCACACACTCACTACTTCACACACTAATTACTTACCCCACACCACTACTTATTTACCCCACATACTACCTACTTACCCCACACACTACTTACTTACCCCACAAACACTACTTACTTACCCAACACTACTACTTACTTACCCCACACCACTACTTACTTACCCCACACCACTGCTTACTTACCCAACACTACTACTTACTTACCCCACATAATACTTACTTACCCCACACCACTACTTACTTACCACACACAATACTTACCTACCCAACACTACTACTTACTTACACCACACTACTACTTACTTCCCACACAATACTTTTCTACCTAACACTACTACTTACTTACCCCACACAATACTTACTTACACCACACTACTACTTAGCACCCAAACTACTACTTACTTAAACCATACACTACTTACTTACCCCCACACAATACTTACACCACACCCTACTTACTTACACCACACAATACTTACTTACACCACACAACTACTTACTTACCCCACACAATAATTACTTACACCACACAACTACTTTCTTACCCAACACTACTACTTACTTACACCTCATAATACTTACCTAATTAACACTACTACTTACTTACCCAACACTACTACTTACTTACACCTCACAATACTTACCTAATTAACACTACTACTTACTTACCCCACACCACTACTTACTTACCTAACACTACTACTTACCTACCCAACACTACTACTTACTTACACCACCCAATACTTAGCTAATTAACACTACTACTTACTTACCCCACACCACTACTTACTTACCCAACACTACTACTTACCTACCCAACACTACTACTTACTTACACCACACAATACTTACCTAATTAACACTACTACTTACTTACACCACACAATACTTACCTAATTAACACTACTACTTACTTACCCAACACTACTACTTACCTACCCAACACTACTACTTACTTACACCACACAATACTTACCTAATTAACACTACTACTTACTTACGCCCCACTACTACTTACCTAATTAACACTACTACTTACTTACACCCCACTACTACTTACCTAATTAACACTACTACTTACTCACACCCCACTACTACTTACCTAATTAACACTACTACTTACTTACACCTCACAATACTTACCTAATTAACACTACTACTTACTTACACCCCACTACTACTTACCTAATTAACACTACTACTTACTTACCCCACAACTACTTACTTACGCCCCACTACTACTTACCTAATTAACACTACTACTTACTTACACCCCACTACTACTTACCTAATTAACACTACTACTTACTTACACCTCACAATACTTACCTAATTAACACTACTACTTACTTACACCTCACAATACTTACCTAATTAACACTACTACTTACTTACCCCACACCACTACTTACTAACCCAACACTACTACTTACCTACCCAACACTACTACTTACTTACACCACACAATACTTACCTAATTAACACTACTACTTACTTACCCCACACCACTACTTACTTACCCAACACTACTACTTACCTACCCAACACTACTACTTACTTACACCACACAATACTTACCTAATTAACACTACTACTTACTTACCCCACACCAATACTTACCTACCCAACACTACTACTTACCTACCCAACACTACTACTTACTTACACCACACAATACTTACCTAATTAACACTACTACTTACTTACCCCACACCACTACTTACCTACCCAACACTACTACTTACCTACCCAACACTACTACTTACCTACCCAACACTACTACTTACTTACACCACACAATACTTACCTAATTAACACTACTACTTACTTACACCACACAATACTTACCTAATTAACACTACTAATTACTTACCCAACACTACTACTTACCTACCCAACACTACTACTTACTCACACCCCACTACTACTTACCTAATTAACACTACTACTTACTTACACCTCACAATACTTACCTAATTAACACTACTACTTACTTACACCCCACTAATACTTACCTAATTAACACGACTACTTACTTACACCCCACTAATACTTACCTAGTTAACACTACTACTTACTTACACCCCACTACTACTTACCTAATTAACACTACTACTTACTTACCCCACAACTACTTACTTACACCCCACTAATACTTACCTAATTAACACTACTACTTACTTACACCCCACTAATACTTACCTAATTAACACTACTACTTACTTATACCCCACTACTACTTACCTAATTAACACTACTACTTACTTACACCTCACATTACTTACCTAATTAACACTACTACTTACTTACCCCACAACTACTATATTTATCAATAACAGCTATCTCAGCCATTAACCTACATCCTTAGATAATTACATAATGACTAAACCCCTCCCATGGAAACTTAAATTTGCGACTAAACCCCTTTTCAACATCTTTTTCTTTTACCATTTTTATTAAGATCCGCCTACTTTGCCCTCCGAACTCATCATTAAACCAAACCCTACCTCTCGACTCCACAGCTTGGGGATGAAGTGCACGTCGCAGACTCTATGGTCACAAAGGGTGTTGCCTATGGCAACGCCGTTCCCGAACAACTAGCGGTCGGTTTCGTTATTATTGCGTCATATTTACTTCATGGTCGTTGCGTAACCAGCAATTATATATCAATGCCTTCATAACTGACATCGCCCGTTATCATCCGTGCATCACCTTCAAACCCTCATCCCTACATTTTACCCGACTAGGCCTACCTCGAGGGTTACAGTATCGCGCAGCGCATTGTTGGCGAATACCACTCCATCATGAACAGACTTCACTTAAACATTGCAATATACCACGAGGAAATGGGAGAAAATTACAGTTAGGAGGAGATGGTAGGGAGGGAGGTATAAGATGAATAACTAATGGTAAAGTTATGAGTATATTGTGGTTAAGATAAAGAATAAAGATATATACACCGACGGTATAGAGACGAAACTAATCTATAATCATTTCTTCAGAAGCCTACGGTCACTTCCGGCAGTCGTATGCTGTTTGTATAGAGATATACGGAGTGGATCATCCCAAGACAAAAAGACCCGTGAACACACTTAATGAACCCATGTACAAAAGAATAGCTGCCGAAAAAGGAGATTCACTATTCTAGTGATAATCATTAGTTATTGTTTTATTTATTTATAAAATACTCAATTATATAATAATGTATTTAATAATTATATATCCAACACTATTAAAATGTGATATTTATTTAAATGAATTAAAAGGTAATGATATAAATTATACTTTATAAATGACTTTACATTTCTTAACCCACTTTGAATCTCTTAATTTTTATTATGGTTTTACTATTTTTTATTTTTATAATTATTTTATATTTTTTAATTTTTATTTCTGACGCCTGGTCATTGTCATTGTGAATCTAAATTTATTTACTCAAACTTTTACTAAAATATTTACATTATAATATTTAGTCTTTAAGAATCTATTTTATTTATTTATTAAACTATATGCATTCTGAATTGTGATAAATTCACGTACTTTTATATTAATATATGTTATATACTACGGGTATTCCCTTATTAAATTATTATCATTTGTCTTCCAATACAAATTGCAGATCTTATTTAATATATTTTTATGTAATATGTTTTTAGAATTATTTTAATTGAATAAAAAAATAGTGAGAATTAAAGAATATGTCTAAAAAATACTAAATAGTTCAAATATTAGAATTATAAATTCTAATAAATAAAATATTTAATATTCATTTTAAAATAAATTAGAGTTCAAAGTTCAAGCAGAATAAAAAATTATCACAGATTTAAATTAAATTTAAAATAAATGGGATTGGCTATATAGGCTGTGAAACATGCTACATTGTTAACAAATAATTTATTTTTATAATTTTCATATCTTTGTGTTCGTACATGGTTGATAATTAAATATAGCTATAACATAGATATCAATAAAACCTATACTAGTTACCCAAGGGCTGTCACTCCCTATCTGTCTCATGTAATACGAGAAAATATTTAAAATGGCCGAAAATGTAAACATCCGCCATTACGGCTGATAAATTAAATTTTATATTATATTTGTATTATAATGTTATAAAGTGATATAACGATTGTATATTATATTTAAAATACCTATCTTATTTATATAATAATAATATACTTTCTAAATACTTAGTTGTAATTAATGATGATAAATGATGTAAACAGGGTATTAATTATAAATGTTTTAATTTAATTAATTTTCGTGATTTTCGAATCATATCAGTATTTTTACAATCAATAGTGTTTAAATTTTCTTTTGATAACATAGTCGATAAGAGACATTTAACAAAATAACATATAATACTATCACTGATTAAACAAGAATTACAATAGGCAAAGCAAATATTATTAACCGTGACAATATTATTAAATAATTTACAAATATAATTTTTATATATAATATCATTAATATAATGGTTAAATAAAACAGATAACTTATTTATATATTCAACAAATAATGGTTTTGGTTGAATGCTATTAATGTCTATATTTTTAAATTTATCCATACTTAATAGATGAATATTAGAAAAATTAGATGAAACATTTAAACATACAAGATTAGCACAAGATTCACAATAATTTCGTCGGATATAATTACATATAACAACAGACAGGGAGACTACACAATTTTCTTCAAGAATAGATACACTTACTGATATTGGTAATATGTTAGGCATATTTAAAAAATGTGGAGAGTTCTGAGTTGATCAAGAGGCTCGTTGAAGTTGGTTTAATTTGAGTAAAAATTCTCCAGCATCTAAATTACAATTACTACCACGAACAGGATCAAATAAATTTTCCACACTTATTTTCCTATATTCCGCTGCAAATTCAGTTGCAGACGGATTATCACGGTTGCCATCTCCAGCTCTCATCCTCGAGAAGAAATTCTTTATACAATCTTGACTGCAATTATGTAGATTTATTTCATGCATATTGTAATCTTTACAAAGATGTTCAGACATGTTCAATAAACACTCGACATCGTTTCTCCATTCTGGATTTAAATAAATTAGTTTCCGAATTTGTTTCTACATCAATAATTTCTTTGGTAACAACAGTAGATATATCACTTTCTGATGCTGAATCAGTATCTGAATAATCGAAAATTATGAATTCTATTAAATAATAAATTATCATTTAAAATCTATATATATATATATATATATAGTTTCAGACTTACGTTTATTAATAGGGTATCGTATAATTTCCTTTCTAGACCTAATTTGTGGTGGTGGATTAGATACAGGTATCAAAGTAGGTACCGCCATGTATGCTAATCTTTTCCTGTGATAATATATAGAAATACAAGTATACAAAATAAATAGTTATATTTCCAATTAAACATGCCTAATTAGCTTGTTAATATTCAGTATTACTGTAGGTTAGATCATGCATATTTATGTTAGTAATGTATATATATATATATATATATATATATATATATATATATAGATACACTAAGTACTTTGCACAACAAATGGTTAATACATACATTATATTATATATTAGAAAGTGATTATATAGAAGTGAAAAAAACCAGAATTATTATATACAATAATTATACAACACGAATCAATCTTAATAGTATAGAGTTACCAAGATCATATTAAATAAAGGTATAGAGTTAGATAGATAGATTTAAAAAAGAAATAGAAAATACCACAAGTATACAACCTGATTCTTTATTAATATAACTCCTGTAGATTATCAGATATATATATTTATTTATATTTAGATAAACAAAATAACTATTATATCTATAATATAAACCGTTCACTATTATTATACATGTCATCTTCAAAGTGACGACCACAAACGCGAAAATTTCTTAATGCTGATTTTCATTAATGTTTCAGCTAAAGGAAGAATTTGTTTATTTAGATTTTGGTTTCGAAATGGTTTGTGGGCATGTATTTATATTTAAAATATAATATTGTTTAGCCTTTAAACTAACATATTTAATTCTTGTAATTGAGTGTATCAGTTTATAGACCTTTTTTTGAACGAGTTTAAATAATTTTTCAAATCATAAATATTTTAATATTATATCTGAATACTATTAGTCCTCGTAATTGGTAAATTTATAATATAAATATTTAAACTTTATTATATTATATATATATCTATTTTTAAGTTTTCATCGATTATAAAATAATTTTATTATGTATATTCAACATATATATATTTCAATTAGTTGCCAATGGTAACATGCTAATTTAATTATTTTTAACCCTTTACAAATTTCAAAATGATACCTTTTGGAATTGCCTTATAATTAAGTATCTTTTAAAGTATTAATAAATATTAATATTAATAAATAATGTTGATTATTTTTTTTATTAAAATAGTATTATTATCTTTATTAATGTATTCACTATCTATAATATTTGTATTAATAAACATGATATTAGATATTGTATGCCGATATATAGGAATGTAAATTAAAATATATTTTACGAAATTTTATAAATTATTTAAATTTCGGCGCATATAAAGTTTCAAATTTTAATATACAATTCAAATCATTTTATAATTATATATTATAATATTGAATACAAATATATTTTATATGTAATAATTATATTATATAAACACGATTTACGAATTAAGCTATATATAGAGTCTAACAAATATAACACACTACAAAATATAAATTTCCACTTATATTTTTTTTAAATAAGTTTTGGAAAACTAGTTTTACTATAGCATATA
Source organism: Osedax frankpressi (assembly GCA_964035775.1). Taxonomy (NCBI): domain Eukaryota; kingdom Metazoa; phylum Annelida; class Polychaeta; order Sabellida; family Siboglinidae; genus Osedax; species Osedax frankpressi. The sequence continues at coordinate 17,008 of CAXIVS010000163.1, forward strand.
TGCTCAAATTCTAGTTATAGCTAAATTCAAAATATAAATTTTAAGTTATATATCAGATAAATTATTAATATATCTATAATTCATTATAATAAGTTTATATGGTATTAAAAAAGTGTATATTGAAAAAAAATATGTATTTTCCACATATTTATTATCAGTAACTAGTAACTAGTATAGGTTTTATTGATATCTATATTTAATTATCAACCATGTATGAACACAAAGATATGAAAATTATAAAAATAAATTATTTGTTAACAATTATTAACATTAATGTAGCATGTTTCACAGCCTATATAGCCAATCCCATTTATTTTAAATTTAATTTAAATCTGTGATAATTATTTTTTTTCTGCTTGAACTTTGAACTCTAATTTATTTTACTTTAAAATGTATATTAAATATTTTATTTATTAGAATTTATAATTCTAATATTTGAACAGTATTATTTGAACTATTTAGTATTTTTTAGACATATTCTTTAATTCTCACTATTTTTTTATTCAATTAAAATAATTCTAAAAACATATTACATAAAAATATATTAAATAAGATCTGCAATTTGTATTGGAAGACAAATGATAATAATTTAATAAGGGAATACCCGTAGTATATAACATATATTAATATAAACGTACGTAAATTTATCACAATTCAGAATGCATATAGTTTAATAAATAAATAAAATAGATTCTTAAAGACTAAATATTATAATGTAAATATTTTAGTAAAAGTTTGAGTAGATAAATTTAGATTCACAATGACAATGACCAGGCGTCAGAAATAAAAATTAAAAAATATAAAATAATTATAAAAATAAAAAATAGTAAAACCATAATAAAAATTAAGAGATTCAAAGTGAGTTAAGAAATGTAAAGTCATTTATAAAGTATAATTTATATCATTACCTTTTAATTCATTTAAATAAATATCACATTTTAATAGTGTTGGATATATAATTATTAAATACATTATTATATAATTGAGTATTTTATAAATAAATAAAACAATAACTAATGATTATCACTATAATAGTGAATCTCCTTTTTCGGCTGCTATTCTTTTGTACATGGGTTCATTAAGTGTGTTCACTGGTCTTTTTGTCTTGGGATGCTCCACTCCGTACATCTCTATACAAACAGCATACCACTGCCGGAAGTGACCGTAGGCTTCTGAAGAAATGATTATAGATTAGTTTCGTCTCTATACCGTCGGTGTATATATCTTTATTCTTTATCTTAACCACAATATACTCATAACTTTACCATTAGTTATTCATCTTATACCTCCTTCCCTACTATCTCCAACTAACTGTAATATTCTCCCTTTTCCTCGTAGTGTATTGCAATGTTTAAGTGAAGTCTGTCCATGATGGAGTGGTATTCGCCAACAATGCGCTGCGCGATACTGTAACCCTCGAGGTAGGCCTAGTCGGGTAAAATGTAGGGATGAGGGTTTGAAGGTGATGTACGGATGATAACTGGTGATGTCAGTGATGAAGGCATTGAGATATAATTACTGATTACGCAACGACCATGAAGTAAATATGACGCAATAATAACGAAACCGACCGCTAGTTGTTCGGGAACGGCGTTGCCATAGGCAACACCCTTTGTGACCATAGAGTCTGCGACGTGCACTTCATCATCAAGCTGTGGAGGCGAGAGGTGGGGTTTGGTTTAATGATGAGTTCGGAGGGCAAAGTAGGCGGATCTTAATAAAAATGGTAAAAGAAAAAGATGTTGAAAAGGGGTTTAGTCGCAAATTTAAGTTTCCATGGGAGGGGTTTAGTCATTATGTAATTATCTAAGGGTGTAGGTTAATGGCTGAGATAGCTGTTATTGATAAATATAGTAGTTGTGGGGTAAGTAAGTAGTAGTGTTAATTAGGTAAGTAATGTGAGGTGTAAGTAAGTAGTAGTGTTAATTAGGTAAGTAGTAGTGGGGTGTAAGTAAGTAGTAGTGTTAATTAGGTAAGTATTAGTGGGGTGTAAGTAAGTAGTCGTGTTAATTAGGTAAGTATTAGTGGGGTGTAAGTAAGTAGTTGTGGGGTAAGTAAGTAGTAGTGTTAATTAGGTAAGTAGTAGTGGGGTGTAAGTAAGTAGTAGTGTTAATTAGGTAAGTATTGTGAGGTGTAAGTAAGTAGTAGTGTTAATTAGGTAAGTAGTAGTGGGGTGTGAGTAAGTAGTAGTGTTGGGTAGGTAAGTAGTAGTGTTGGGTAAGTAATTAGTAGTGTTAATTAGGTAAGTATTGTGTGGTGTAAGTAAGTAGTAGTGTTAATTAGGTAAGTATTGTGTGGTGTAAGTAAGTAGTAGTGTTGGGTAGGTAAGTAGTAGTGTTGGGTAGGTAAGTAGTGGTGTGGGGTAAGTAAGTAGTAGTGTTAATTAGGTAAGTATTGTGTGGTGTAAGTGAGTAGTAGTGTTGGGTAGGTAAGTAGTAGTGTTGGGTAGGTAAATAGTGGTGTGGGGTAAGTAAGTGGTAGTGTTAATTAGGTAAGTATTGTGTGGTGTAAGTAAGTAGTAGTGTTGGGTAGGTAAGTAGTAGTGTTGGGTAAGTAAGTAGTGGTGTGGGGGTAAGTAAGTAGTAGTGTTAATTAGGTAAGTATTGTGTGGTGTAAGTAAGTAGTAGTGTTGGGTAGGTAAGTAGTAGTGTAGGGTAAGTAAGTAGTGGTGTGGGGTAAGTAAGTAGTAGTGTTAATTAGGTAAGTATTGTGAGGTGTAAGTAAGTAGTAGTGTTGGGTAAGTAAGTAGTGGTGTGGGGTAAGTAAGTAGTAGTGTTAATTAGGTAAGTATTATGAGGTGTAAGTAAGTAGTAGTGTTGGGTAAATAAGTAGTGGTGTGGGGTAAGTAAGTAGTAGTGTTAATTAGATAAGTATTGTGTGGTGTAAGTAAGTAGTAGTGTTGGGTAGGTAAGTAGTAGTGTGGTGTAAGTAAGTAGTGGTGTGGGATAAGTAAGTAGTTGTGTGGTGTAAGTAAGTATTGTGTGGGGTAAGTAGTAGTGTTGGGTAGGTAAGTAGTAGTGGGGTGTAAGTAAGTAGTGGGGTGGGGTAAGTTAGTAGTTGTGTGGTATAAGTAAGTATTGTGTGGGGTAAGTAAGTAGTAGTGTTGGGTAGGTAAGTAGTAGTGTGGTGTAAGTAAGTAGGGCGTGGTGTAAGTAGGGTGTGGTGTAAGTATTGTGTGGGGGTAAGTAAGTAGTGTATGGTTTAAGTAAGTAGTAGTTTGGGTGGGTAGTAGTAATGTGGTGTAAGTAAGTAGGATGTGGTGTAAGTAGGGTGTGGTGTAAGTATTGTGTGGGGGTAAGTAAGTAGTGTATGGTTTAAGTAAGTAGTAGTTTGGGTGGGTAAGTAGTAGTGTGGTGTAAGTAAGTATTGTGTGGGGTAAGTAAGTAGTAGTGTTGGGTAGGTAAGTATTGTGTGAGGTAAGTAAGTAGTGGTGTGAGGTAAGTAATTATTGTGTGGGGTAAGTAAGTAGTAGTGTTGGGTAAGTAAGTAGTGGTGTGGGGTAAGTAAGTAGTAGCGTTGGGTAGGTAAGTATTGTGTGTGGTAAGTAAGTAGTAGTGTGGGGTAAATAAGTAATAGTGTTGGGTAGGTAATTAGTGTGTGAAGTAGGTAAATAGTTAGTGGGGTAAATTAGTTGTTTGTGATGTAAGTAAGTAGTAGTGTTGGGTAGGTAAGTAGTGGTGTGGGGTAAGTAAGTAGTAGTGTTAATTAGGTAAGTATTGTGTGGTGTAAGTAAGTAGTAGTGTTGGGTAGGTAAGTAGTAGTGTTGGGTAAGTAAGTAGTGGTGTGGGGTAAGTAAGTAGTAGTGTTAATTAGGTAAGTATTGTGTGGTGTAAGTAAGTAGTAGTGTTGGGTAGGTAAGTAGTAGTGTAGGTTAAGTAAGTAGTGGTGTGGGGTAAGTAAGTAGTAGTGTTAATTAGGTAAGTATTGTGAGGTGTAAGTAAGTAGTAGTGTTGGGTAAGTAAGTAGTGGTGTGGGGTAAGTAAGTAGTAGTGTTAATTAGGTAAGTATTGTGAGGTGTAAGTAAGTAGTAGTGTTGGGTAAATAAGTAGTGGTGTGGGGTAAGTAAGTAGTAGTGTTAATTAGATAAGTATTGTGTGGTGTAAGTAAGTAGTAGTGTTGGGTAGGTAAGTAGTAGTGGGGTGTAAGTAAGTAGTGGTATGGGATAAGTAAGTAGTTGTGTGGTGTAAGTAAGTATTGTGTGGGGTAGGTAAGTAGTAGTGTGGTGTAAGTAAGTAGGGCATGGTGTAAGTAGGGTGTGGTGTAAGTATTGTGTGGGGGTAAGTAAGTAGTGTATGGTTTAAGTAAGTAGTAGTTTGGGTGGGTAGTAGTAATGTGGTGTAAGTAAGTAGGATGTGGGGTAAGTAAGTAGTAGTGTTGGGTAGGTAAGTAGTAGTTTGGTGTAAGTAAGTAGGGCGTGTTGTAAGTAGGGTGTGGTGTAAGTATTGTGTGGGGGTAAGTAAGTAGTGTATGGTTTAAGTAAGTAGTAGTTTGGGTGGGTAAGTAGTAGTGTGGTGTAAGTAAGTATTGTGTGGGGAAAGTAAGTAGTAGTGTTGGGTAGGTAAGTATTGTGTGAGGTAAGTAAGTAGTGGTGTGAGGTAAGTAATTATTGTGTGGGGTAAGTAAGTAGTAGTGTTGGGTAAGTAAGTAGTGGTGTGGGGTAAGTAAGTAGTAGTGTTGGGTAGGTAAGTATTGTGTGTGGTAAGTAAGTAGTAGTGTGGGGTAAATAAGTAATAGTGTTGGGTAGGTAATTAGTGTGTGAAGTAGGTAAATAGTTAGTGGGGTAAATTAGTTGTTTGTGATGTAAGTAAGTAGTAGTGTTGGGTAGGTAAGTATTGTGTGTGGTAAGTAAGTAGTAGTGTGGGGTAAATAAGTAATAGTGTTGGGTAGGTAATTAGTGTGTGAAGTAGGTAAATAGTTAGTGGGGTAAATTAGTTGTTTGTGATGTAAGTAAGTAGTGGTGTTGGGTAGGTAAGTAGTAATGGGTGTAAGTAAGTAGTGGTAAGTAGTTATATGGTGTAAGTATTGTGTGGTGTAAGTAGTAGTGGGGTAAGTAAGTAGTAGTGTTTAGTAGGTAAGTAATGTATGGTGTAAGTAAGTAGTAGTGTTGGGTAGGTAAGTAGTAGTGGGGTGTAAGTAAGTAGTGGTGTGGGGTAAGTAAGTAGTTGTGTGGTGTAAGTAAGTATTGTGTGGGGTAAGTAAGTAGTAGTGTGGTGTAAGTAAGTATTGTGTGGGGTAAGTAGTAGTGGGGTAAGTAAGTAGTAGTGTTTAGTAGGTAAGTATTGTGTGGTGTAAGTAAGTAGTAGTGTTTGGTAGGTAAGTAGTAGTGTGGTGTAAGTAAGTAGGGTGTGGTGTAAGTATTGTGTGGGGGTAAGTAAGTAGTGTATGGTTTAAGTAAGTAGTAGTTTGGGTGGGTAGTAGTAATGTGGTGTAAGTAAGTAGGAGTGTGGTGTAAGTAAGTATTAGTTTGGGTAGGTAAGTATTGTGTGGTGTAAGTAAGTAGTAGTGTTGGGTAGGTAAGTAGTAGTGTTGGGTAAGTAATTAGTAGTGTTAATTAGGTAAGTATTGTGTGGTGTAAGTAAGTAGTAGTGTTAATTAGGTAAGTATTGTGTGGTGTAAGTAAGTAGTAGTGTTGGGTAGGTAAGTAGTAGTGTAGGGTAAGTAAGTAGTGGTGTGGGGTAAGTAAGTAGTAGTGTTAATTAGGTAAGTATTGTGTGGTGTAAGTAAGTAGTAGTGTTGGGTAGGTAAGTTGTAGTGTAGGGTAAGTAAGTAGTGGTGTGGGGTAAGTAAGTAGTAGTGTTAATTAGGTAAGTATTGTGAGGTGTAAGTAAGTAGTAGTGTTGGGTAAATAAGTAGTGGTGTGGGTAAGTAAGTAGTAGTGTTAATTAGATAAGTATTGTGTGGTGTAAGTAAGTAGTAATGTTGGGTAGGTAAGTAGTAGTGGGGTGTAAGTAAGTAGTGGTGTGGGATAAGTAAGTAGTTGTGTGGTGTAAGTAAGTATTGTGTGGGGTAAGTAAGTAGTAGTGTTGGGTAGGTAAGTAGTAGTGTGGTGTAAGTAAGTAGGGTGTGGTGTAAGTATTGTGTGGGGGTAAGTAAGTAGTGTATAGTTTAAGTAAGTAGTAGTTTGGGTGGGTAAGTAGTAGTGTGGTGTAAGTAATTATTGTGTGGGGTAAGTAAGTAGTAGTGTTAGGTAGAAAAGTATTGTGCTGGATAAGTAAGTAGTAGTGTGGTGTAAGTAATTATTGTGTAGGGTAAGTAAGTAGTAGTGTTGGGTAGGTAAGTATTGTGTGAGGTAAATAAGTAGTGGTGTGGGGTAAGTAATTAGTGTGTGAAGTAGTGAGTGTGTGAAGTAGTGAGTGGGGTAAATAAGTTGTTTGTGATATAAGTAAGTAGTGGTGGGTGTTAGGTAAGTAGTGGTGTGGGGTAAGTAAGTAGTGGTATGGAAAGTAGTATGATAAGGTTAAGTAAGAAGTAGGGGTGTAGTAAATATGCAGTCGGATGGGATAATTATACAATGGGCCCAGTTAAGTAAATAGTGGGGCCGGGCTAAGTAAATAGTGGGGCCGAGCTAAGTTAAAGTAGGGCTGAGCTAAGTAAATAGTGGGGCCGGGCTAAGTAAATAGTGGGGCCGAGCTAAGTAAATAATGGGGCCGAGCTAAGTTAAAGTAGGGCTGGGCTAAGTAAATAGTGGGGCCGGAGTAAGTAAATAGCGGGGCTGAGTTAAATAAACAGTGGGGCCGAGCTAAGTTAAAGTAGGGCTGGGCTAAGTAAATAGTGGGGCCGGAGTAAGTAAACAGTGGGGCCGAAGTAAGTAAATAGTGGGGCTGAGTTAAGTAAACAGTGGGGCCGAGCTAAGTTAAAGTAGGGCTGGGCTAAGTAAACAGTGGGGCCGGAGTAAGTAAATAGTGGGGCTGAGTTAAGTAAACAGTTGGGTCGTTTAGCATATTATTTAAAAAACCTCTTTAAACATTTGAATGCACTCTTCGATGACTTCAAGTGCTTTTGTCTTCGCGTCACTTGCCGTGAGATATGAGTCACCACCTCGTAATGAATAACCGCTGTAGTAGAAGGATAAACGATTCAGTGACCTCGCGTGTTTACTCTGTGTAGGTTCAAAAGGTCAAGAGATCAGGGAAATACAAAATATTAAATAAAGGTACTTTTATTTTTAAAGTTCAGTTTCTTTTACAACTGGACTTAATATTATTAATAAATGTTACTAATTAGTACTACTAATTAATACTATTAATGCATGAATAAATGAATTAATATTATTAATTAGTATTATTACTATTAATTATTACTATTAATTAATATTATTGTTTGGTTTTATTGCTATACATGATAAATTAGCCACATCTAAGCATAGTACTTTAGTCAAATTATACTCTTTATAAAGTACATTTTATCGATTCTCTGAAGCATACTATGACCCGATTGTTACGCAACGATTCTCCGAACCGTACATTGACCCGAAACCGAAATCGTACCTTGGCAGTTTTACCCTTGAGCATCTTGCAGTACTTCACGGCTGACTCGTAATCTTCAATGATGCTTCGCATGCTAAACAACTGCGACCTATACATGAACTCCTGCAACTTCATCTCCTGGGGCGAAGTAAAGTTAGTGTGAGTAGGGCGGCGTTTCGCATTGGAGGGCGAGGGAGGCGGAGGTGGAGAGGGAGAGATTGTAACTTCATCCTTGACGAATGCGGACAGGAAGTAGAGTTCGGATAAGCGTTCGGGTCGACTGTTTAGTTCGTCCACTTCTATATGCATGGCACGTTTGGCGAGGGTGTTTGCATGCTCATAATGGCCAGCTTGTACGCTTTATGGACGTTAAGTAGAGGTCAGATAGAGTTGAAGTAATGGTCGACCGGAGTTCAGATATAGAGATTAGTTGTATGGTATGGGAATAATTAATTTAAATTATATGTAAATAAATAAGATAATAATAAATAGATAATTAATATAATTTATTTATTTAGAATTTAGTTAAGTATAAGGGTAAATGGTTTATATAATTGGTAGTTTTTAATGTGATACATACAGTAATTCTGAGAGCTCTTCCAGTCTCCTGCTTAGCATATCTCTAGTTGTAGTTGAGTTGTTTTCCAGATTTTCCAATGACACCATGTAGCATTCCTTCATGGCATCCAAATCAGACCCCTGATGATAAAAAGTAAATGATTTTACATGAAAGATTGTACTATGTTAGCTTATGTAGATTTCAATACCTTTAATTATTGTACTCACATTAAGAGACAAGCGCAAGGAATATATTGACACAGTGACATGTCGTATAAAATATATGCAAATTGTATATAATTACTAGTTCCTGTTTACATTATATCTTTAGACATATTTTTTATAATTTGTTTCACATTTTTAAAAAAATTACATAATTGATAAAAAAAATTATTTTATGAATTCAGAGTCATATGAATATTATACAATGAAAATACTATTATTATAAATTTACAGAGATTAAATTAAACTCATTGATAAAAGGTTTGGATTAGTGAGAACTTGGTGAATCCTCTGAAATACTGTTATAATGATATGAAATTTTATATTAAATCACTGCGGAAGGATTTGCTACTGGTGACAATATTTACTGGATATTAATGAATGTGTTGATTTTAAATGTAAATCAGTTGTTTTACATATTTTATATTATAATTTTTCTGAGTGCCACTATTTAAAATATTATAATAATATATGATAAAAAGAATCATTAGAATGTTCATACTATAATACAGCATAATAAAAAATTAGTAAACATATTTTTAACGAATATATATTACTGAAAATTCTTCTTATATAAAAAGAAATACCAGTTAAATAAATCTATATTTTACATAATTCTAAGAAATATTATAATTCTAAGATTTAATTATAGATATATTAATTATATAGATAAATCACAAAACAATAAAAATAAAATAGTATTTGTTTCTATTTTAACAATACATTTGATACCTGTAGGAATGATATAATATAGAATAATTATAACCTGTCTCCAATAATGAATCAATTTGTAACTGAATTCTTCCTCGAATAATTCATCGAATACATTCCACTGAACTAAGAAGGCTTCCAACCGGTTACAATCATTGATTTGTATCAGGTGGTAAGGGTACTCCTATTCAAACAGGGTTACTCGTTTAATGTATAGATCCAATGACATCAGTATGAATATTTAAAGAAAATTAATAAATGTAAAAAATATGAGTTTATATTTAGCTATTTTGTTAATGAATTAAGTTCATATTTAGTTAATGAATCAACCTCAATAACTCTGCTGATATTGTGTTTTTGCTGCTCAAAGTAATTGGCCAACTTCCTGTGGTACCAAAGTTTAGTTTCTCTATCTTCTGTTCCGAGTTCGTTGGTGAAATATCTAAAATAAAAAAACCTCCATTAATTTATTTATATATTCCTTTACCTCAATTTGTATTCATTGTTAGTTTTATGACTTTTGGCGACACCGAATGTCATATAATTTTCATAATAATTATGAATATTATTAATTATAATTATTATCATTATAATTAAATATATTTCATATCACATATCTCGTCATAAACAAAGTATTATTATTAATAATTGTATCTCTGAAATGAGCGCGACATCAATAAATTATAAATAAAATTGAAATAATTTGCTAATAAATAATTAAATTAATTATTAATTAAATAAATGTATCAATTACAATAATAAAATACACACAATAGTATTCTTTGAATGTTCTTGCCATGAGGAGTACTAATAATGTCATCAATCTACTTTAGTTCTTCTATTGTACAGGGTTTGGGTTTAGACTTTATTTTCTCAGGGGGTTTATATATGATATATATAAATATAGTGTAAAAATAATATTAATGAATTCAATGAATACAAATAATGCACACTATAAATAAAAACTAAGGATACAGGAAAAGTATATTCCAAATGAACTTTTAAATAGTAATTATATAAATTAAATCCAATAATAAGGAAATAAATGATATTGCCTACATCCATTTACAATATTAATATACATACAAATTCTTTTAAATTTTCTTTGTGCTTTAAGAAGTCAACACTCTGAAGGGGGTTCCTAATTAAAGTAGGTCACCAATCTACTTTAATTCTTCATGTACTTCTTTTTCTTTGCATATATATAAAACTGATATAAATTTTTTTTTAAATATGACAAAATAAATAAAAGTATTAGATTAATATTTATTTACTAACTATATTGATGAGTATTGATATATTACTAAGTTGATATCAAACAAATTAAAAAAATTATATACCTTATGGAATATCTAATAATAAGTTGCAATAGAACAGTTTATATCAATTATCTATATTCCTAGTGAAATTAATAAATAATGCTATTTGTATATATTCTATATAATGTTTATGACTTATTTATATTCTGGTAGGGATATGTTGATGTTGCAAGGTACTGTATTATTCAATTTAATATATTGTTAATATTTCAGTATTATTTAATATATATTTATTTAATAGATTATAAAGTATATCTAAAATGATTTTCTTGTAACTATCAGGTGAATTATATATAGTTGTTAAATAGATTTAAAATTATCGCTATTAATTATAATTGTTATAATTTTAAATTGTTCGAATATTTAAAAAGATAAATTACCAACTACCTAACTATTTATATATTTTTTTAATATAACAACACATATTTTTTTCTTAACTATTTTTTTATGTGTTTATAAATATTATGGTCTTAGACATATTATTGAAAGTCATACATTTCTGTTAGCCATAATACTGTTAATATTATTACATAAATTATATGACTAAATGAATATGATATTTGTATAAGGTAATTTCCATTTGCATTAAATTTTCAATTGTTACAATTTATCACTCATAAATCATTTATATTATATATCTTATTATATTTATATAATCTATAGTATTGATTATCATTATTCATATTGAAAGCAATCCTTAATTTTAGTATTCAATTATTATTTATATAGTGGTAATGATTATATATATATATATATTAATAATTAGTTTATTAATTATATTTCTGTCTTAAGTTTAATATATTTTTAGTTACAGTTAACATTTGTTTTAAATAATATAAATAATTATTAAATTTTAAGAATTTATTTAATACAAAACATTTTTTTAGTAAATAAACAAATTTTAGTAGCTATAGTTATAGTTTATATATATATTTTTTCAAAGACATTCAAAATTGAATATCAAATATAGATATGACTAATATATCAACTAATTTGGTTTATTAGTTATTTATGATCACGTATATGTCATTACATTTCCGCTACAATATATAAATATAAGGATACTTTAGATTAATACACATGTTATTATCCATACCAGAATGTAATAACTAAATATGTCAATAAATGGAGTTTAAGTTTTAATTATCTATCAATTTACTTTTTATTTAGAGTAAATTTGTTTAGAGTAATTCTAAATAATATCGAGTTATTCAATTTAATATATGAACTAAATCGTAGGTAGTGTACTTGTAAATATATTTATATTGTTTTATATTGGCAACAAGTTAGTGATGTATATGCTATCTATATTATGTAAATCCATCATCATATATATATATATATATATATATATATATATATATATATATATATATATATATATATATATATGTATATATGTATATATATGTGTATAAGTATATATTGATTGTATGATTAATATACATTTATAAAATATTAATATGTTTATACTTCTGAAGTTAGACTTACTTCCTGCGAACGGCTTTGGACAACGATCGATGGTAGAAGTCGAGGCGACCTTCGCCACTCTCTCCGAAAGGTCGTAGAAAAGGTCGTAACGCCCTGTAAACTACGGCCCACTTTGAGGCGGGTAAGTTAGCGAGAGGAGCAGGTGTATTCGACATTCTCCTAGTTGCTATTTATTGGAATTGATGGAGTGGTGAAACTGACATGGGGGTGAGTTAGCATCGGGGTAAAGAAGTTAAATCGAATAAACAGATGTAACGAGGCCGGAGTAAAGTAAACAAAATCGTATAGCGATGTTAGGTGTTAGGTGAAGTCAGAGTTCAGCCGGAGAAAATAAGTCGCAATGATGTGTAGTAGAAGCACACAGTTATAGGAGGGGTTATTTAACACAGTTATAGGAGGGGTTATTTAACACAGTTATAGGAGGGGTTATTTAACACAGTTATAGGAGGGGTTATTTAACACAGTTATAGGAGGGGTTATTTAACACAGTTATAGGAGGGGTTATTTAACACAGTTATAGGAGGGGTTATTTAACACAGTTATAGGAGGGGTTATTTAACACAGTTATAGGAGGGGTTATTTAACACAGTTATAGGAGAGGTTATTTAACACAGTTATAGGAGGGGTTATTTAACACAGTTATAGGAGGGGTTATTTAACACAGTTATAGGAGGGGTTATTTAACACAGTTATAGGAGGGGTTATTTAACACAGTTATAGGAGAGGTTATTTAACACAGTTATGGGAGGGGTACATATTAAGTTAATGGGGGAAAAAGGATGTCACGCATGATGCATGATTAAGATTAGTGGGGTTATACTAAATTCATAAAGTCTATCCACACCACGAAAACCTGAACACACACACCCTAGCTAACAGTACTTACAATGATTGGTGCCGGGGGGCATAAGACTCGACGTATCCGCTAGTATGGACAGTAGTTCGGTCTCCAGTAGACCACGAGATGAAACCTCCAGCAAACAAAGAGTTGCTATTAGCAATTCGCCGCCATTCTCCTGTTCAAATCTCGCCAACACCTCCATCTCTAGTCTAAGGAAAAGCAATGAGATGCGATTAGCAATCCACTACTGTTCTCCGATATAATCACGCCTACACCTTAATATCGTCTGACAGAAGCTAAGAGAGTGGTAGGGGAGTTAGTCTGAGAAGATATGGGGGTTAATGGGGTATTGTTATGTGAGGGAGTGGTGGAGTAGAGTAGTAGGAAGGACGTCGAATGGGAATGATTGAAGGATGCAGATGGGTGTAAATGGTATGAAACCAATCATAAATTTATACGGTGAAAGAAGGGGATGAGGTTAGGGAAATTGATGGGAAGCTATTATGAATTAGAATTAAACTTTTAACATTGAAAATATTGAAATAAGTTCCTTAAATTTATAATAACAGCAAAAATGAAAAATGAAATCGCAAAACTAACTCGAGCAGTCCGTCTGCTAGAGATTCAATCTTCTGCTGCACCTTACGGAAATCTCCGTAAACCCTGAGCTCCTCGACGGCAATCGACAACCACAACGGGTTCTTCGACGACTCCTTGTTCATTAGCGCATTCATTTGTTTAGTATCCAGCAGTTTACCAAACTTCATGAGAAGTTGACTTACAATCTCCTGTATGGGTGTTGTTGCGTAGGTAGAGTTAAGGAAAGGTGGTCATGGTCAAAGGTAAGGGATGTAGTGTTACGTATTAGTAATGGAGGTAGGTTAAGGGAGGGTTTATTAAGGTTATTCGTTAGAGAAGACATTTTAGTCATAATTTAGAGAGTTAGTTAATAATATTAGGAGAAGGATAGATAAAGAGGCTTAGGAAAAGGAAGTTGCTATTGAAGAGGAATAGTAGACAGATGGTGGGGATTCCAATACTCGGGATGTATGTATGTGTGGTAAGGGAATAGTTATCGAAGTCAAGGTTATAGTGAGATAGTGGAAGGAAAGGTAATTACAACTTGCAGATTCTCTTATTTATTCATTACAACTGATTAGACTTTTGAACACGTCAGGTTGGTGATTAACCTCTCGAGAATCTCGTGTCAATGGCTGCAAGCTATGAACGACTGGCTTCTGATCGCGGACCGTCAAACTAGCGTGTTGAGGCGTGCAATCTATACACGAGAAAACACAACGTATCTGCGGAGCTAGACATTTAGGTACCCAGCTAACGAGGTGAGCGGCCGACTCCTCATCTAGCTGGGTCGGGGGTCATCGAAAGTATAAATGACGGATTATAAGATTCAGATAGGGTGATCTTTAGTGATTAACATGATTATTACATGAGAGTTGTTCATTAAAATCGCAATTATCAAAGATGATGTGATCACGGGTTATAAAGCTTGATTAATGGTGATTAGTAAAAATTGGGAGTGCGTAGTCATAATTAGTAATTATCAGGAGTGTTTAGAGGTGTTCTAGGAGTGATATTGAGATTACTTGTACCGGGCTTGTATTCTATGTTGTTTTATAGATGATGTACATTGGGAATACTTAGGACAATAGGAATTATATAAGATTAGGGAGAATAGGAATTATATAAGTTTATACGATATAACATATAGTAAAATATGAACCTGATTTAAGGCATCTACAATAATTATCATAGGGTCGGTATTAGGGTTCGCCAGGGACCCACAAGTTAATTGTACGGCAGTTTCTAAACTCGTTGGTACTGTTTCTGCCTATAAGAATATAGGGCAGTGGAATTTGTTTTTAAAGGGGCATGTCATAAAGATAATGTGGGCATAATCAATGAAAGTGGTAGAGATAAATTGTTTGAATTAAAGTGGAAAGTTGCGAGGCATATTATTTAAATATGTAACTTGTAACTTATCTTAAGTAAAAGGAGTTTACAAGAAATACAACGACGAAAGAACGCACTAGTTTAAGACGAGGCCACGGTCTAATGTACATTCCTCGTCGGCATACCTTGCAGACGTTCATTTCTATAAGGATTCGTTTCAGCATCGTGAATAATTCAGTGGATCCTGGAACGGCGCCCACGAAATGATAGAAGACTTTCCAACTCTGTTTACCGCCTCTACAGCTGTAAGTTTAGTGAAGATGGCATTACTGAGGACTGTTTCATTTGGTAAGGTATAGTCGGGTTAGTTGGCGATGTGATTTAGTGAAGATAAGTATATTAGGGGCTGTGATTTAGTTGTAATAAGGGTTAGTAGGTATAAGGGTTATTGGGAGAGTGATGGGATATCGGTAATACCTTCTTTCTATCTTGATCCTGTTCTATAACATATTATTCTCCCCAATTACTAAATTACCATAACCCCGCCATTCCTTCTATTTTGCTTCAGCCATCACTCACACATCTTTTCCTCTCTGATTCTTTTCTCTTTTAAGATTAAAACCTTATTTTAGCTACAATCACTTATTCTTCACAATCTATTCATGCGAAAATCCCGTTTTCTTTGTAGATCCTTAATTCCTCACTAGTCTTACCATTCACTATTCTTTATATCTCTAACATACTTCAAGAATCTTATTCAATAGAGTAAATACGTCCTTGTTCACCATTAACATTTTTCCTTCTCTCTATTACCTTTCTTCTCCATCCATTTCTCCCAACCTCGCCTACCCAATGATATTAATTTATAAGTAGTATCATTCTCCCTAACTTATTCACAATACATAGGCATTCTCTTCTTCTTGCTTTCCGGTCCTCCCTATACATCACCTCATAATCGTATGTTAAGCTCAACACTTCTTGATTTTCGATACTCATTACACCTTCACCTTTTCACCACGTACCCTGGAATCTTTTTTTGTAAGGCCTTCATAATCGTGTTGTCTGCAACCGAACTGATCACGGACGATTTGCCTGATCCGGCTCCTCCAATCAAAAGGAAAGGAGCGCCAACGCTAGTCGAGGCTATGTAACGTTCGATCTGAATGGGACATGGTTATGGGCTTAGTTTGGTACACTATAACGAGTACTGCTAGTGAAACATTCAGGGGTATGCTTATTACTGAGATTGGTGACGAGGCTTTTATAGGCGGTTAAAGGAGTCGATATACTTAGGGGATTTGTCGAAGAATGGCCGAAAAGGAATAAATAAATTACTTTCACTAATATTATATATCTCTATCATACCACATATTACAACACAAACCCTACCCGAAGTATATCTTTACTAACAAATCCTAAAATCACTATCCAAATGTGCTCTCTTAATCCAAACCAAATTATCTTTTCCTGCGTTTACTAATCGATCTTATAATAAACTACCTAAACCTACTCCCACTAACAAAGTCTAACTACACTACCGAAGACTACTAATATTACCAAACCCTATCACAATACTCACTCTACCTAACTCTACCGCACTACCTACATTACTTAACTATACGCCACCTCACATATTACCAAACACTATCTACACTGTCTAACCCTATCCCCAATACTTAACTCTACCTTACTAACCACAGTACTTAACCCTATCTATAATACCTAACCCTACCTCCACTACCTAATTCTACCTCCATACCCACATTACTTAACCCTATCTACACTGCCTAACCCTACACCCAATAACTAACTCTACAATACATACCTCCTTGATCACATCATCTCTCCCGAATACGCTGTCAGAACGACTCTTCATGAAACTCTCATGCTGTTCCAAAGTGTGTTTGTAAGGGCAGAAGATGGCGTCTGCAGATGGCATCGGGTATTGTAACGATATCCGTTTCATGAAGAAGGCGAACACCTATGAGCCGTCAAGGGGCGTGACTTAATGCGCTAGAGAGTTACAGACGAATATGGTTCCGATGGTTTATTGAGGAGGGGCCACGGTGGTTGTGTAGGGAAAATAAATAAATTACGCAAACCTTATCGGAGAATATATTGTTGACTTCTTTTAGTTTCGGTTTGTTGGAGTTATCATACATTCCGTCGTAAACCATATCGTATTGCTGTAGGCGTTGAGGCTGTAGAGATATGGATTGTATAGTGAGTGGGGAAGGG
>CAXIVS010000165.1:7500-12500 GCA_964035775.1 Osedax frankpressi
TAGTTAGGTTCGCCTAATTAATTCGTTGCCTATATGCGAAATCAAAATAGTTTTCTCTTCGATTAGTTAGGTTTGCCTAATTAATTGTTTACCGAGTTGAAAACTCTTAGTCCGTCTCAAAACACGAATAGTTAGGTTCGCCTAATTAATTCGTTGCCTATATGCGAAATCAAAATAGTTTTCTCTTCGATTAGTTAGGTTTGCCTAATTAATTATTTGCTTATTGGTGAAATAATAAACCTTTCCACTGCGATTATATCACGGTGAATTGGTTTGATTTACTTGCATAAGTAAAAATTGCATTGATACAAATGAAAATTGTTTTGACTAGCTTTGATTATCTAAAAATTTTAACCATTTCACTATGATTTTATCATGGTGAAATGGTTTTTTATACGTAAAGTACTTCCGAACATTTTATAATTATTTCTGATTTGTGAAAATTTTCAAAGTTGGATATTTTTAACATTTTTGTACACGTGAATATTTTATTAATTGTGAAAATTCGAAAAATTTTGACTCTAAAAAAAATGTTCTTAATTTTTCGTAATTATAAAACTTTTCGAACTTGTAAAAATTTTTTACTTGTAAATTTTTTTAAAATTTTTGTATTTGTAAATATTTTATTAATTTTTCGCAATTATAAAAATTTTCGAACTTGTAAAAATTTTTTACTTGTAAATTTTTTAACTCGTAAAATTTTTGTATCCTTAAATTTTTTTTAATTTTTGTATTTGTAAATATTTTATTAATTTTTCGCAATTATAAAAATTTTCGAACTTGTAAAAATTTTTTACTTGTAAATTTTTTAACTCGTAAATTTTTTGTATCCTTAAAATTTTTTTTAATTTTTGTATTTGTAAATATTTTATTAATTTTTATGGTCGTAAAAAAAACCCGACATAAAAACCTTATAATAAATATTTAAAAAAATATCACCCCCACCCCCCCCCGAAGCATCAAAATTTAAAATGTTTTGTATTTTAATGCTCAGGGTTTGGTTTCGGCTGAAATGTGTATTATTAAAGTAAATTTAATAACACCCGCAATCAACTTTCACCAATTAATTCAACTTCGTCTTCGAGTCCTCGATATTAAACTTCGTCTTCGGGTCCTCGATATTAAACTTCGTCTTCGGGTTCTCGATATTAAACTTCGTCTTCGGGTCCTCGATATTAAACTTCGTCTTCGGGTTCTCGATATTAAACTTCGTCTTCGGGTCCTCGATATTAAACTTCGTCTTCGGGTCCTCGATATTAAACTTTGTCTGTTAACGTTAACGTTAACGTTAACGTTAACGTTAACGTTAACGTTAAACTCATAGTATTCGTATGATCTTCGATAGAAATTCCGTTAAACTTGTACCCGCACGTTAGTCTCTACGCTCGTTGTTCACAATGTTAGATTTCGATAACCTTAATCGTATTTACTCCCGCCGTTTACCCTTGTTCGGTTGAATTTCATTACTTTTACATTCGGAGCACTGCGTAGAAATCATATCGCTTCATCACCGGCATAAGAATATCGTTACCGCGGCTTTCATTTTAAGGGCTAGTTGATTCGGCAGGTGAGTTGTTACACACTCCTTAGCGGATTCCGACTTCTATGGCCACCGCCCTGCTGTCTATATCAATCAACACCTTTGGCGCGGTTCTCAAACAGCCTTTTCACCTTTTCACGAGCGTCGTCTCGAGTAGGCATAACGCTCCTTTCCAGTCCCGATGCGCCTCGGGCAGGCTCAACAAAATTACCGATCCGAAAGACCGTGCAGGCTTGAATAACCTTAATAGACAAATACCGGGATTACCACTCCACCACGACATCGCCTCCGTTGGTCTGTGTCCAGCGGGCGCTACGTAGAGGTAGAGATTATCTTGATGGCATACGCGTATGCCACCCTTGCTCAACAGGTATGCACATGTGCGAGTAACTAGTCATCACTTTTCAGGCGGATTCAGACAGACTTATCGGGCCAATACCCTTAATAGACAAATACCGGGATTACCACTCCACCACGACATCGCCTCCGTTGGTCTGTGTCCAGCGGGCGCTACGTAGAGGTAAAGATTATCTTGATGGCATACGCGTATGCCACCCTTGCTCAACAGGTATGCACATGTGCGAGTAACTAGTCATCACTTTTCAGGCGGATTCAGACAGACTTATCGGGCCAATACCCTTAATAGACAAATACCGGGATTACCACTCCACCACGACATCGCCTCCGTTGGTCTGTGTCCAGCGGGCGCTACGTAGAGGTAGAGATTATCTTGATGGCATACGCGTATGCCACCCTTGCTCAACAGGTATGCACATGTGCGAGTAACTAGTCATCACTTTTCAGGCGGATTCAGACAGACTTATCGGGCCAATACCCTTAATAGACAAATACCGGGATTACCACTCCACCACGACATCGCCTCCGTTGGTCTGTGTCCAGCGGGCGCTACGTAGAGGTAAAGATTATCTTGATGGCATACGCGTATGCCACCCTTGCTCAACAGGTATGCACATGTGCGAGTAACTAGTCATCACTTTTCAGGCGGATTCAGACAGACTTATCGGGCCAATACCCTTAATAGACAAATACCGGGATTACCACTCCACCACGACATCGCCTCCGTTGGTCTGTGTCCAGCGGGCGCTACGTAGAGGTAGAGATTATCTTGATGGCATACGCGTATGCCACCCTTGCTCAACAGGTATGCACATGTGCGAGTAACTAGTCATCACTTTTCAGGCGGATTCAGACAGACTTATCGGGCCAATACCCTTAATAGACAAATACCGGGATTACCACTCCACCACGACATCGCCTCCGTTGGTCTGTGTCCAGCGGGCGCTACGTAGAGGTAGAGATTATCTTGATGGCATACGCGTATGCCACCCTTGCTCAACAGGTATGCACATGTGCGAGTAACTAGTCATCACTTTTCAGGCGGATTCATATAGACTTATCAGGTCATATACCCTTAATAGAGTCATAGTTACTGCCGCCAAGGATATCATGATTAATCGTCTTAGTTGGTTAATACAATATGCGTTGCTAAATACAATTTAATGTACAAAATCAACGATTATTCAGTATCGTTTAAATAAAACTCCCCGATAAACCGAAACAATTACGAACGATTTGTATTTGAGTTATTTCAGGATATCGGAGAAATTGAATATGAATAAATATGAATATTTAATAAAAAAAAATTTTTTGTCTCGAAAATTTTTTTTTTGAGGCCCGTGGGCCTCCTCGCGAAAAAATACGTGTTTTTTTCAATTTTTGACATAGGTGCAGTTGACGACTTTTTTTTTTTTTTTTTTAGTTAGCTACGGATTATGATTCGTTCTGTTCTAACTAGTGTAAATAGCTATGTCGCAACTTTTACTTATCAATTGTTAAAAAGTTATAGGCGGTTGAATTTTTGTTTTTTTTTTTAGACCTCAATAACTCTTAAAGTAATGCGAATTGTATGACCATTCAAACTGTCCGACCTTATATTAATACGAAGATAATTATTTAATTAAAAAAAGTACAATATTTTTTTTGAAAATTTTTTTAGTCTCCGTCCTACTCAAATTTTCAAAAAATCGAGCTCGAAGCTCCGATTTTTGCGAAAAAAGCTTGCTCACGGGCAAGGGAAAAAAGTATCGTGTTAAGCAGCCGCTTTTTTTTTTTTTTTTTTCTCTAAAATGCCGTAATAAGTGGGGAGATTTAAAAAAAAAAAAATTTCCATGGAGCCGAAAAACTTAGTCAAATTTTATAAAAAAAATTCACAAAAAATTTTACTAAGTTATTCGGCTTCATGGAAATTTTTTTTTAATTCTCCCGACTTATTACGGCATTTTAGAAAACAAATTATAAAAATAGCGGCTGTTGAACAAACCTTTTTTTAATGCCCAATCTAATCTCTTTTTGGCGAATTTCGGAGCGTCGAACTCGATTTTTTAAAAAATATATATAATTGCAAAGGTTTTTTTTTTTTTTTTTTTTCCTTTAAAATGCGGTAATATAACAGGATTTTTTTTTTTTTTAATTGATTTAATTTTTGTAAAAAAAATTCTAAAAAAATTTGACTAAGTTATTCGGGTCCATGAAAAAAAATTTTTTTTTAATTTTCCCCACCTATTACGGCATTTTAGAAAAAAAAAAAAAAAAAAGCGGCTGCTTAACACGATACTTTTTTCCCTTGCCCGTGAACAAGCTTTTTTCGCAAAAATCGGAGCTTCGAGCTCGATTTTTTGAAAATTTGACTTTGACGGCGACTAAAAAAATTTTCAAAAAAAATATTGTACTTTTTTTAATTAAATAATTATCTTCGTATTAATATAAGGTCGGACAGTTAGAATGGTCATATAATTCGCATTACTTTAGGAGTTATTGAGGTCTAAAAAAAAAAAAAAAATTTTCAACCGCCTATAACTTTTTAACAATTGAAAAGAAAAAGTTGCGACATAGCTATTTACACTAGTTAGAACAAAACGAGTCAAAATCGGTAGCTAACAAAAAAAAAAAAAAAAAAAGTCGTCAACTGCACCTATGTCAAAAATTGAAAAAAACACGTATTTTTTCGCGAGGAGGCCCACGGGCCTCAAAAAAAAAAATTTTCGAGACAAAAAATTTTTTAAAATTAAACATTCAGTTGTTTAAATAAGCTCAATCGGTAATTATAATTATCGTCAAAAGTTACTATAACGTGTTCTTTAGGTCTAAACATTACGATGTTTCTATTATATCGAACATTAAAACGAAACATACCTAGTTTGCTATGTATGCGATAAATTCGACGTTATTTTATCTTGATATTTACTTTATGATGAATTGAGATTATGTTATTTGTACAGGATATTTGTTCTTCGCCTCTTATTAGTTTGCAAGTTTTATCGTTCGTAGGGATGTAACCGCGATGTAATGACGTGGAATTGTATGGGATATTTGGTTTATACGTCACCTTTGGTAATTGTTAATTTCTAATGTTCATTTTCCACAAAATTATAAATTATAT
>CAXIVS010000166.1:10000-13198 GCA_964035775.1 Osedax frankpressi
ATTCCGTTAAACTTGTACCCGCACGTTAGTCTCTACGCTCGTTGTTCACAATGTTAGATTTCGATAACCTTAATCGTATTTACTCCCGCCGTTTACCCTTGTTCGGTTGAATTTCATTACTTTTACATTCGGAGCACTGCGTAGAAATCATATCGCTTCATCACCGGCATAAGAATATCGTTACCGCGGCTTTCATTTTAAGGGCTAGTTGATTCGGCAGGTGAGTTGTTACACACTCCTTAGCGGATTCCGACTTCTATGGCCACCGCCCTGCTGTCTATATCAATCAACACCTTTGGCGCGGTTCTCAAACAGCCTTTTCACCTTTTCACGAGCGTCGTCTCGAGTAGGCATAACGCTCCTTTCCAGTCCCGATGCGCCTCGGGCAGGCTCAACAAAATTACCGATCCGAAAGACCGTGCAGGCTTGAATAACCTTAATAGACAAATACCGGGATTACCACTCCACCACGACATCGCCTCCGTTGGTCTGTGTCCAGCGGGCGCTACGTAGAGGTAGAGATTATCTTGATGGCATACGCGTATGCCACCCTTGCTCAACAGGTATGCACATGTGCGAGTAACTAGTCATCACTTTTCAGGCGGATTCAGACAGACTTATCGGGCCAATACCCTTAATAGACAAATACCGGGATTACCACTCCACCACGACATCGCCTCCGTTGGTCTGTGTCCAGCGGGCGCTACGTAGAGGTAGAGATTATCTTGATGGCATACGCGTATGCCACCCTTGCTCAACAGGTATGCACATGTGCGAGTAACTAGTCATCACTTTTCAGGCGGATTCATATAGACTTATCAGGTCATATACCCTTAATAGAGTCATAGTTACTGCCGCCAAGGATATCATGATTAATCGTCTTAGTTGGTTAATACAATATGCGTTGCTAAATACAATTTAATGTACAAAATCAACGATTATTCAGTATCGTTTAAATAAAACTCCCCGATAAACCGAAACAATTACGAACGATTTGTATTCGAGTTATTTCAGGATATCGGAGAAATTGAATATGAATAAATATGAATATTTAATAAAAAAAAATTTTTTGTCTCGAAAATTTTTTTTTTGAGGCCCGTGGGCCTCCTCGCGAAAAAATACGTGTTTTTTTCAATTTTTGACATAGGTGCAGTTGACGACTTTTTTTTTTTTTTTTTTAGTTAGCTACGGATTATGATTCGTTCTGTTCTAACTAGTGTAAATAGCTATGTCGCAACTTTTACTTATCAATTGTTAAAAAGTTATAGGCGGTTGAATTTTTGTTTTTTTTTTTTAGACCTCAATAACTCTTAAAGTAATGCGAATTGTATGACCATTCAAACTGTCCGACCTTATATTAATACGAAGATAATTATTTAATTAAAAAAAGTACAATATTTTTTTTGAAAATTTTTTTAGTCTCCGTCCTACTCAAATTTTCAAAAAATCGAGCTCGAAGCTCCGATTTTTGCGAAAAAAGCTTGCTCACGGGCAAGGGAAAAAAGTATCGTGTTAAGCAGCCGCTTTTTTTTTTTTTTTTCTCTAAAATGCCGTAATAAGTGGGGAGAATTAAAAAAAAAAAAATTTCCATGGAGCCGAAAAACTTAGTCAAATTTTATAAAAAAAATTCACAAAAAATTTTACTAAGTTATTCGGCTTCATGGAAATTTTTTTTTAATTCTCCCGACTTATTACGGCATTTTAGAAAACAAATTATAAAAATAGCGGCTGTTGAACAAACCTTTTTTTAATGCCCAATCTAATCTCTTTTTGGCGAATTTCTGAGCGTCGAACTCGATTTTTTAAAAAATATATATAATTGCAAAGGTTTTTTTTTTTTTTTTTTTTCCTTTAAAATGCGGTAATATAACAGGATTTTTTTTTTTTTTAATTGATTTAATTTTTGTAAAAAAAATTCTAAAAAAATTTGACTAAGTTATTCGGGTCCATGAAAAAAAAATTTTTTTAATTTTCCCCACCTATTACGGCATTTTAGAAAAAAAAAAAAAAAAAAGCGGCTGCTTAACACGATACTTTTTTCCCTTGCCCGTGAACAAGCTTTTTTCGCAAAAATCGGAGCTTCGAGCTCGATTTTTTGAAAATTTGACTTTGACGGCGACTAAAAAAATTTTCAAAAAAAATATTGTACTTTTTTTAATTAAATAATTATCTTCGTATTAATATAAGGTCGGACAGTTAGAATGGTCATATAATTCGCATTACTTTAGGAGTTATTGAGGTCTAAAAAAAAAAAAAAAAATTTTCAACCGCCTATAACTTTTTAACAATTGAAAAGAAAAAGTTGCGACATAGCTATTTACACTAGTTAGAACAAAACGAGTCAAAATCGGTAGCTAACAAAAAAAAAAAAAAAAAAAGTCGTCAACTGCACCTATGTCAAAAATTGAAAAAAACACGTATTTTTTCGCGAGGAGGCCCACGGGCCTCAAAAAAAAAAATTTTCGAGACAAAAAATTTTTAAAATTAAACATTCAGTTGTTTAAATAAGCTCAATCGGTAATTATAATTATCGTCAAAAGTTACTATAACGTGTTCTTTAGGTCTAAACATTACGATGTTTCTATTATATCGAACATTAAAACGAAACATACCTAGTTTGCTATGTATGCGATAAATTCGACGTTATTTTATCTTGATATTTACTTTATGATGAATTGAGATTATGTTATTTGTACAGGATATTTGTTCTTCGCCTCTTATTAGTTTGCAAGTTTTATCGTTCGTAGGGATGTAACCGCGATGTAATGACGTGGAATTGTATGGGATATTTGGTTTATACGTCACCTTTGGTAATTGTTAATTTCTAATGTTCATTTTCCACAAAATTATAAATTATATGACTAAATCGAACATTATTAGTAACATATTATTGATTGAAAATACGTTGCAACGCATTCATATCGTACTTTAATTACTCGATGTTTGAAAAATTAATTCTTAAAAATGTATTCTGGCTGTATTTAATTTTTATTAATTAATTCATTCTAATAAGTGAATTATACGTCAAAGACACTTGTTGCTAAACACCGGCAGTGAAGTTTTTCGGAAATTCCTGTATTGATTAGCGCTAACATTTTCGTAACCTTGGTCCTCAATTATGTATTCGGTCTCGATTAAAGATTATATCTAAAGTGATTTCTTGTAACGTACGGCTCGTGTATTCGAGTGTCGGCTGCG
>CAXIVS010000167.1:7500-10000 GCA_964035775.1 Osedax frankpressi
AAATTCGAAAAATTTTGACTCTAAAAAAAATGTTCTTAATTTTTCGTAATTATAAAACTTTTCGAACTTGTAAAAATTTTTTACTTGTAAATTTTTTTAAAATTTTTGTATTTGTAAATATTTTATTAATTTTTCGCAATTATAAAAATTTTCGAACTTGTAAAAATTTTTTACTTGTAAATTTTTTAACTCGTAAAATTTTTGTATCCTTAAATTTTTTTTAATTTTTGTATTTGTAAATATTTTATTAATTTTTCGCAATTATAAAAATTTTCGAACTTGTAAAAATTTTTTACTTGTAAATTTTTTAACTCGTAAATTTTTTGTATCCTTAAAATTTTTTTTAATTTTTGTATTTGTAAATATTTTATTAATTTTTATGGTCGTAAAAAAAACCCGACATAAAAACCTTATAATAAATATTTAAAAAAATATCACCCCCACCCCCCCCCGAAGCATCAAAATTTAAAATGTTTTGTATTTTAATGCTCAGGGTTTGGTTTCGGCTGAAATGTGTATTATTAAAGTAAATTTAATAACACCCGCAATCAACTTTCACCAATTAATTCAACTTCGTCTTCGAGTCCTCGATATTGAACTTCGTCTTCGGGTCCTCGATATTAAACTTCGTCTTCGGGTTCTCGATATTAAACTTCGTCTTCGGGTCCTCGATATTAAACTTCGTCTTCGGGTTCTCGATATTAAACTTCGTCTTCGGGTCCTCGATATTAAACTTCGTCTTCGGGTCCTCGATATTAAACTTTGTCTGTTAACGTTAACGTTAACGTTAACGTTAACGTTAACGTTAACGTTAAACTCATAGTATTCGTATGATCTTCGATAGAAATTCCGTTAAACTTGTACCCGCACGTTAGTCTCTACGCTCGTTGTTCACAATGTTAGATTTCGATAACCTTAATCGTATTTACTCCCGCCGTTTACCCTTGTTCGGTTGAATTTCATTACTTTTACATTCGGAGCACTGCGTAGAAATCATATCGCTTCATCACCGGCATAAGAATATCGTTACCGCGGCTTTCATTTTAAGGGCTAGTTGATTCGGCAGGTGAGTTGTTACACACTCCTTAGCGGATTCCGACTTCTATGGCCACCGCCCTGCTGTCTATATCAATCAACACCTTTGGCGCGGTTCTCAAACAGCCTTTTCACCTTTTCACGAGCGTCGTCTCGAGTAGGCATAACGCTCCTTTCCAGTCCCGATGCGCCTCGGGCAGGCTCAACAAAATTACCGATCCGAAAGACCGTGCAGGCTTGAATAACCTTAATAGACAAATACCGGGATTACCACTCCACCACGACATCGCCTCCGTTGGTCTGTGTCCAGCGGGCGCTACGTAGAGGTAGAGATTATCTTGATGGCATACGCGTATGCCACCCTTGCTCAACAGGTATGCACATGTGCGAGTAACTAGTCATCACTTTTCAGGCGGATTCAGACAGACTTATCGGGCCAATACCCTTAATAGACAAATACCGGGATTACCACTCCACCACGACATCGCCTCCGTTGGTCTGTGTCCAGCGGGCGCTACGTAGAGGTAGAGATTATCTTGATGGCATACGCGTATGCCACCCTTGCTCAACAGGTATGCACATGTGCGAGTAACTAGTCATCACTTTTCAGGCGGATTCATATAGACTTATCAGGTCATATACCCTTAATAGAGTCATAGTTACTGCCGCCAAGGATATCATGATTAATCGTCTTAGTTGGTTAATACAATATGCGTTGCTAAATACAATTTAATGTACAAAATCAACGATTATTCAGTATCGTTTAAATAAAACTCCCCGATAAACCGAAACAATTACGAACGATTTGTATTCGAGTTATTTCAGGATATCGGAGAAATTGAATATGAATAAATATGAATATTTAATAAAAAAAAATTTTTTGTCTCGAAAATTTTTTTTTTTGAGGCCCGTGGGCCTCCTCGCGAAAAAATACGTGTTTTTTTCAATTTTTGACATAGGTGCAGTTGACGACTTTTTTTTTTTTTTTTTTTAGTTAGCTACGGATTATGATTCGTTCTGTTCTAACTAGTGTAAATAGCTATGTCGCAACTTTTACTTATCAATTGTTAAAAAGTTATAGGCGGTTGAATTTTTGTTTTTTTTTTTTAGACCTCAATAACTCTTAAAGTAATGCGAATTGTATGACCATTCAAACTGTCCGACCTTATATTAATACGAAGATAATTATTTAATTAAAAAAAGTACAATATTTTTTTTGAAAATTTTTTTAGTCTCCGTCCTACTCAAATTTTCAAAAAATCGAGCTCGAAGCTCCGATTTTTGCGAAAAAAGCTTGCTCACGGGCAAGGGAAAAAAGTATCGTGTTAAGCAGCCGCTTTTTTTTTTTTTTTTTCTCTAAAATGCCGTAATAAGTGGGGAGAATTAAAAAAAAAAAATTTCCATGGAGCCGAAAAACTTAGTCAAATTTTATAAAAAAAATTCACAAAAAATTTTACTAAGTTAT
>CAXIVS010000168.1:0-13347 GCA_964035775.1 Osedax frankpressi
CAACATGTACTACCTGTCCATTAGGTTAGTCTTCCTCCTCCTCCTCATCCTCCTCATCCTCCTCCTCCCATCCTCCTCCTCCTCCTCCTCCTCCTCCTCCTCCTCCTCCTCCTCCTCCTCCTCCTCCTCCTCCTCCTCTCCTCCTCCTCCTCCTCCTCCTCCTCCTCCTCCTCCTCCTCCTCCTCCTCCTCCTCCTCCTCCTCCTCCTCCTCCTCTCCTCCTCCTCCTCCTCCTCCTCCTCCTCCTCCTCCTCCTCCTCCTCCTCCTCCTCCTCCTCCTCTCCTCCTCCTCCTCCTCCTCCTCCTCCTCCTCCTCCTCCTCCTCCTCCTCCTCCTCCTCCTCCTCCTCCTCCTCCTCCTCCTCCTCCTCCTCCTCCTCCTCCTCTCCTCCTCCTCCTCCTCCTCCTCCTCCTCCTCCTCCTCCTCCTCCTCCTCCTCCTCCTCCTCCTCCTCCTCCTCCTCCTCCTCCTCCTCCTCCTCCTCCTCCTCCTCCTCCTCCTCCTCCTCCTCCTCCTCCTCCTCCTCCTCCTCCTCCTCCTCCTCCTCCTCCTCCTCCTCCTCCTCCTCCTCCTCCTCCTCCTCCTCCTCCCCTCCTCCTCCTCCTCCTCCTCCTCCTCCTCCTCCTCCTCCTCCTCTCCTCCTCCTCCTCTCCTCCTCCTCCTCCTCCTCCTCCTCCTCCTCCTCCTCCTCCTCCTCCTCCTCCTCCTCCTCCTCCTCCTCCTCCTCCTCCTCCTCCTCCTCCTCCTCCTCCTCCTCATCTTACTCTATCCCATCAGGACACACATGTTCAAACGTCGCCCAAGCACCCCAGGCATGTGCTCCAGGTACTTATAATATAGTGACCACTGCAACTTCCTGTATTCAGTGTCCAGCCGGAAGTTCGTGTTATTCTACTGACAGTGCTCCTGTCGCCTGCTCCATTGGTTAGCACACAGTATGATGCAATAGTTTAAGAAATGACGCCACCGTTTAAGGTATGATGCATTTTTACATCATTACTTTCATTTATCAATTGTAGTTTAAAATCTAATGCATTTTAATTTTACTCCCACGTGACATCAACACTTTGTTTTCTTCCTTATGACCTTATGACCTCTTAACTGACACATAACCTGACCCTTAAATTGAGACTTTTAATCTAATATATGACCTCAACTTGTCTGCTTAATTGATCCAGATTTTACCCCTACTTTATCTCTACGTTACCCCATTCTACCCCCACTTTACCCTAATCTGCCCCACTCTACCCCCACTCTACACCCAATCTACACCCACTCTACCCCAATCTACCACACTCTACCCCTACTCTACCCCCATTCTACCCACACTCTACCACACTCTACCCCCTCTATACTCCACTATAACCCTACTCTACCCCAATTCTACCCCCACTCTACCCTACTCTACCCCTCGCTACCCCCACTATACCCCTACTCTACCCCCACTCTACCACCACTCTACCCCCACTATACTCCACTATACCACCACTCTACCTCTACTATACCACCACTCTACCACCACTCTACCCCTACTCTACCCCCACTCTACCCCACTCTACCCCTACGCTACCTCTACTAGGGGAACAAAGTCTCTCTGGTGCAACAAACTGTACTTCCTGTTCAGCTGGCTACTCGTGCCCCAGTAGATCTGATCCTTCGCTGAATGTAATGTGTTCAATTGGAGAATATTCTGTAGACCGCATAGACTCGTGTACAGTATGTCCCGCTGCAAAGATGTGCCCCTATACGGAGTTAGTGGGCGTGTCTTACAGAGGAGGGTGTGTGGAGGGTGTGAGAAGGTTGTAAGGAGGATATTACGAGGGTGTAAGGAGGTTGTAAGGAGGTTGTAAGGAGGTTGTAAGGAGGTTGTAAGGAGGTTGTAAAGAGGGTGTGAGAAGGTTGTAAGGAGGTTGTGAGTAGATTGTAAGTAGGGTGTAAGGATGCTGTAATAAGGTTGTAATGAGGGTTTAAGGAAGGTGTAAGGTGGGTTTAAGGTTAGGTACAAGGATGCATAATTAAGCCATTCTAGTTTGATATATTTGTGTTATATAACCCTTTAAGCATGCACTTTAACACATACTCAAACAATACTTTAATCCAGTAACAACATCGAATTGTCATGTTCACCTGGCTACTTTTCTCTTGGTGGAAATAGCACCTGTACAAAATGTTCTGCAGGCAAGAAATGCCCAAACCCAGATGGTACAGGCATTCAGGACTGCCCCAATGGACAATACTCCTCCCCAGGTGTGTTTAGTCTCTCAATAACTCACCAGGTGTATTTAGTCTCTCAATAACTCACCAGGTGTGTTTAGTCTCTCAATAACTCACCAGGTGTATTTAGTCTCTCAATAACTCACCAGGTGTATTTAGTCTCTCAATAACTCACCAGGTGTGTTTAGTCTCTCAATAACTCACCAGGTGTATTTAGTCTCTCAATAACTCACCAGGTGTATTTAGTCTCTCAATAACTCACCAGGTGTGTTTAGTCTCTCAATAACTCACCAGGTGTATTTAGTCTCTCAATAACTCACCAGGTGTATTTAGTCTCTCAATAACTCCCCAGGTGTATTTAGTCTCTCAATAACTCACCAGGTGTATTTAGTCTCTCAATAACTCACCAGGTGTGTTTAGTCTCTCAATAACTCACCAGGTGTATTTAGTGTCTCAATAACTCACCAGGTGTATTTAGTCTCTCAATAACTCACCAGGTGTATTTAGTCTCTCAATAACTCACCAGGTGTATTTAGTGTCTATGCACGGAAATATTTTACATACTATTATTTCACTAAATGATTAAACAAAATGATTAAACTATCCTAAAACTTTCTTAACTCTCTTAAAACTTTTTTTTAATTTTCTTAAAAACTTTCTTAAAACTTTTTTGAAATCTTATTAAATATTTCTTTTTTTCAATATAATTTGCAGTTAAGTTAATATCTGACCAGGTTCCTTTACCCGTTTTTACTTTAGTTCTATTCCTCGCCGACAGGCTCTACCATCTGTTTGAAGTGCCCTAAAGGTTACAAATGTCCGCTGACTACCTCAAACTATAAAGCTAAGTGCATTCTGGGAACTTATTCTACCGGCGAGCAAATCGAATGTACGGAATGTCCAGTCGGAAAATACTGTCCCAGCACTACTTCAGCTCTTGCCGTTAGTACTACAGTTAAACACCTCACTACTCGCTGCCTCTTCCGACTCCCCATTCCTCTCACAATCCACATTGATCCCGAAAACCTTCGATATTTCAACAGTTAAACTGTATGGCTGGTACATTCTCTACTGGTAATCAATCTTCGTGCACAGTTTGTCCAGTGGGTTTCTTTTGTGCGGATGCCAACACCGACAGTAGGTTTGTATAGTCGGACTGCTGTTGCTATAGTTACTTAAACTTTTGGTATCGTAACCTCCCTCCCCCTTGTATCATACCTCTCACCTCACTTTAAACTTGCTATAACCCTAACTCAACCTCTTACACCGAATTCAATCCCTAACCGAACTCAAACTATAACTACGCCCCTCACTATACTCTAACCATGCCCCGTCATTACACTCTAACCACGCCCCCTCACTACACTTTAACCACGCCTCTCACTACACTTTAACTAAGCCCCCTCATTACACTCTAATCACGCCCCCTCACTACACTCTAACTACGCCCCCTCATTACACACTAACCACGCCCCCTCACTACACTCTAACCACGCCCCCTCACTACACTTTAACCAAGCCCCTCACTACACTCTAACTACTCTCATCACTACACTCTAACCACGCCCCCTCACTACACTCTAACCACGCCCCCTCACTACACTTTAACCACGCCCCTCACTACACTCTAAACACGCCCCCTCATTACACTCTAACTACGCCCCTCACTACACTCTAACTACGCCCCTCACTACACTCTAACCACGCCCCCTCACTACACTTTAACCAAGCCCCCTCACTACACTCTAACTACGCCCATCACTACACTTTAACCAAGCCCCCTCATTACACTCTAACCACGCCCCTCACTACACTCTAACCACGCCCCTCACTACACTCTAACTACGCCCCTCACTACACTTTAACCAAGCCCCCTCACTACACTCTAACCACGCCCCCTCACTACACTCTAACTACGCCCCCTCATTACACACTAACCACGCCCCATCACTACACTTTAACTACGCCCCTCACTACCCTCTAACCACGCCCCCTCACTACACTCTAACCACGCCCCATCACTACACTCTAACCACGCCCCTCACTACACTTTAACCAAGCCCCCTCACTACACTCTAACTACGCCCCTCACTACACTCTAACCACGCCCCTCACTACACTCTAACCACGCCCCTCACTACACTCTAACCACGCCCCCTCACTACACTCTAACCACATCCCTCACTACACTCTAACCACATCCCTCACTACACTCTAACCACGCCCTATTCAGGGTCGCTTGCGACCAGGGCTACTACTCTTACGGTGGGGTTATTGTGTGCACTCAATGCCCAGAGGGAAGTTATTGCCCTACCACCTCTCAGGGGCCAATACAATGCCCTATTGCCCACTATTCTTCAGCCAAGGCAACTAATTGTACAATTTGTGAAGCTGGATATATTTGTCCCGAGACACCAAGTTTGTAATCAGATGTAATTGAAGTAGATTTGTAGTGTAATTGATTTGGAAGTATTAAAGAGTATTTGTAGTTTAGGTATTGATATTTATTCAAATAAAGATTCTCTTATTATTTGCAATTTTAATAATGAAATGTTGATAATGAAAACATCAAATAAAGAAAATGTTCCTAAAATCTCTTTTGTGTTAATGTTCAGAAATTTGCATTTCTTTATTAATGTTTTTTAATGTTTTTAGTTTCAAGGAAAAAAGAATGTTTACCCGGAACCTACTCACAAGCAGGGTCAACTCTTTGTCTACCTTGTAATGCCGGATATAGGTTAGACTTACTGCAACTGATGTTACTTACTATGTTACTATCACAACCCTATACTACTACCTCCACTACCCCTACTACTGCATCCACTACCCCTACTGTCACAACCCCCTACTACTACCTCCACTACCCCTACTACTGCATCCACTACCCCTACTACTACCTCCACTACCCCTACTACTGCATCCACTACCCCTACTACTACCTCCACTACCCCTACTACTGCATCCACTACCCCTACTACTGCATCTACTACCTCTACTGTCACAACCCCCTACTACTACCTTCACTACCCCTACTACTGCATCCACTACCCCTACTACTGCATCCACTACCCCTACTACTGCATCCACTACCTCTACTGTCACAACCCCCTACTACTACCTTCACTACCCCTACTACTGCATCCACTACCCCTACTACTGCATCCACTACCCCTACTACTGCATCCACTACCTCTACTGTCACAACCCCCTACTACTACCTCCACTACCCCTACTACTGCATCCACTACCCCTACTCTTATAACCCCCTACTACTACCTCCACTACCCCTGTTGACATAAACCCCTACTACTACCTCCACTACTAATACCTCCACAACCTCCCACTACTAGCTCCACTACCCCTACTGTCACAATCCCCATACTACTACCTCCACTACCCCTACTGTCACAACCCCCTACTACTACCTCCACTACCCCTACTGTCACAACCCCCTACTACTACCTCCACTACCCCTACTGTCACAACCCCCTACTACTACCTCCACTACCCCTACTGTCACAACCCCCTACTACTAACTCCACTACCCCTACTGTCACAACCCCCTACTACTACCTCCACTACCCCTACTGTCACAACCACCTACTACTACCTCCACTACCCCTACTGTCACAACCTCCCACTACTACATCCACTACCCCAACTGTTACATCCCCCCACTACTACCTCCACTACCCCTACTGTCACAACCTCCCACTACTAACTCCACTACCCCTACTGTCACAACCCCCTACTACTACCTCCACTACCCCTACTGTCACAACCCCCTACTACTACCTCCACTACCCCTACTGTCACAACCTCCCACTACTACATCCACTACCCCAACTGTTACATCCCCCCACTACTACCTCCACTACCCCTACTGTCACAACCTCCCACTACTAACTCCACTACCCCAACTGTTACATCCCCCTACTAATACCTCCACTACCCCTACTGTCACAACCCCCTACTAATACCTCCACTACCCCTACTGTCACAACCCCCTACTACTACCTCCACTACCCCTACTGTCACAACCCCCTACTACTACCTCCACTACCCCTACTGTCACAACCCCCTACTACTACCTCCACTACCCCTACTGTCACAACCTCCCACTACTACATCCACTACCCCAACTGTTACATCCCCCCACTACTACCTCCACTACCCCTACTGTCACAACCTCCCACTACTAACTCCACTACCCCAACTGTTACATCCCCCTACTAATACCTCCACTACCCCTACTGTCACAACCCCCTACTACTACCTCCACTACCCCTACTGTCACAACCCCCTACTACTAACTCCACTACCCCTACTGTCACAACCCCCTACTACTAACTCCGCTACCCCTACTGTCACTACCCCCTACTACTAACTCCACTACCCCTACTGTCACAACCCCCCACTACTGCCTCTTCATACCGCAGGTGTGATATGGGTTCTGTAACGCCCTCTCCCGCCGGGGGCGTGTGTGACCGCGGTGGTCACTGCGACGGGATGCAATACCACCCGTGTCCTCCAGGCACTTTCAATCCCTTAAACGGTTCTACTAGTGCTGTGTCTTGTACGGCTTGCCCTGCCGGATATTACTGTACCGGACCCGGAGCCGTTGAATTCTCTTCCTTCCCGTGTCCGCAAGGACACTTCTGTCTGCAGGGAACTACGATGAGCACTCGCTATCCGTGCCCAGGTTAATCATTGTTATCATTTTACCCATTGTTTGAGATATTGAATACGCTTTAACCACGCCCCTTTCTCTAACCACGCCTCTCTTACTAACCACGCCTCTCTCTCCCTAGTAATTATCCTTACTAACATCTCCATCTACACCTCGCACACCATTTAAACACCACTATAATCTACCCTGGTACTATTACCTCA
The DNA here is from genome assembly GCA_964035775.1 of Osedax frankpressi. Classification (NCBI taxonomy): domain Eukaryota; kingdom Metazoa; phylum Annelida; class Polychaeta; order Sabellida; family Siboglinidae; genus Osedax; species Osedax frankpressi. Next base: position 7,106 of record CAXIVS010000168.1, read on the forward strand.
CTTAAATATCCCTCACATTATTATATACGTTTTAAGATTTCTAGCCACGCCCATGCCCTAAAACTCACTCGAGCACTTCTCATACCCAAAATCACTTCCTCACTTCCTTAACGCACCCCTCATAACCATAGCCACGCCTCTCACATCCATAACCACACCCCTTACAGGTGGAACCTACCTAGACCAAGAGAACGCCACTTCCACAGTTTTTTGTAAGACCTGTCCATCGGGACTTTATTGCGTAATGGGTTCAGTAGTAGGTGTCATTTGTCCGGCCGGATTTTACTGCACTTCCGGTCAGAGTACTGGCAATCAGAACTCTTGTCCTATTGGTACTTACTCTTCAATGACCGGCCTCGTCAGTTAGTTATACCTTCCCCCCAGTCCCTACACTACTCTACTCCCCCCACTCCCACATATAACCTACTCCCTCTAATCCTTCCAATATCCTACTCCCCCCCACTCTCTACACTATTTCAACTCTCCACACTCACTCCACCTCCATCACTCCTCTAACTCCTCCCATTCACACCAATCACCATGCTCCTACTTCTCACATTCCCCCCACCTCCAACTACTCACCCCCACCTCCCACTCTTCCCCCACTCACCACCACCTCCACCACTCACTCCACTCACCCTACCTCCATCACCCCCTAAACTCACCCCTACATCATACCACTCCCCCACACCCTCACTCCCTCACCCCCTTAATTGCTCACTTATCCACTCCTTCTATTCCCCCCACTCCCCCATTCCTTACTCCCCCACTCCCCCACCCCTCACTCCTTCCACTCCCCCACCCCACACTTTCTCACTCCCTCACTACTTCCATTCCCCCAACTCCCACAACCCTCATCCTCTCACTCCTCCACCCCTACTCCTTCCACTCCCCCATCCCCCACATCCTCACTACTTCCATTCACCCCTCTCCCCATCCAAACCCCACTCCCCCCACTAGATGGTACACAGTGTATAGACTGCCCTGCTGGTAACTACTGTCCATGGGGTAATGCTGCTGAACCAAGAATTGCTCCTCTGCCCTGCTCTGCTGGTACTTATAACCCCGACATGACTACAGGTTTAAATGGAGGTCATGTGGAGGTCATTGTGGGGTCACATGTGATACTTACAACCCCGACATGACTACAGGTTTAAATGGAGGTCATGTGGAGGTCATTGTGGGGTCACATGTGATACTTATAACCCCGACATGATCACAGGTTTATATGGAGATCATGTGGGGTCATTGTGGGGTCACAGGTGATACTTATAACCCCGACATGACTACAGGTTTAAATGGAGGTCATCTGGGGGTCATTGTGGGGTCACAGGTGATACTTATAACCCCGACATGACTACAGGTTTAAATGGAGGTCATGTGGAGGTCATGGTGGGGTCACATGTGATACTTATAACCCCTACATGATCACAGGTTTATATGGAGATCATGTGGGGTCATTGTAGGATCATAAGGCACATATTTATTCATGTAGATGCTCTATGATCTCTACATAAACATATGATTACAGTTATGTCATCTCCATGTCCTCTTATATTCTATATTGTCATGTAATACATTATTTATGCAGTATTATGTCATAGAGACATTTCTTATAATAATGATATTTGTCCTGGATAAATTGACCCTTGTCCACTGTCTCATGTATATTGCGCAATATTCAAATTATCCTATATGTTATATACACATTGCTATTATTTCAACAATTTGATGACCTATGACCTCAATTGCAAGGCCACGAGTTGAACTGCAAGTCTTGTCCGGCTGGTTTTGCTTGCCCATTGATTGGACAATCAAACTATACTGTACCCTGTATGGAAGGTTTGAAGATATATATTCTCATAGATCTGATGAAATAATAAGATATTCATTAATTAATAATCAGTTATTTATACTAATTCCCTAACATCTCTCCCACTAACTCCCTACCATCTCCCCTACTAACTCTCCTCACTAACTCTTCCATTAACTTCCCCCACTAACTCCTCCCACTAACTCCTCCCACTAACTCCTCCCACTAACTCCCTACCATCTCCCCCACTAACTCTCCTCACTAACTCCTCCCACTAACTCCCTACCATCTCCCCCACTAACTCCCCCCACTAACTCCTCCCACTAACTCCCCCCATTAACTCATCCTACTAACTCCTCCCCATTAACTTCCCCCATTGACTCCTCCTACTAACTCCCCACTAATTCCCCACGAACTCCCTCCACTAACTCCCCATTAAATCCCCAACTAACTCCCCCACTAACTCTCCCTATTAACTCCCCAATTAACTCACCCCACTAACTTCCCTAGTAAATTCCTACGCTAACTCCCCCCACTAACTCTCCCCACTAACTCCCCCATTAAATCGCCCCAATAACTCCCCCATTAACTTACCCCACTAACTCCTCCCACTAACTCCCTCCACTAACGCCCCCATTAACTCCCCATTAACTTCCCACACTAACTCCTCTCACTAACTCCCCCACTAACTCCTCCACTAACCCCCGCCCTAACTCTCCCACTAACTCCCCCTCCCTAACTCCCCCACTAACCCTCTACTAACCCTCCACTAACCCTCTACTAACTCCCCACTAACTCCCCCCACTAATTCCTCCCACTAACTCCCCCCCACTAACTCCCCCACTAACCCTCTACTAACCCTCTACTAACCCTCCACTAACTCCCCCACTAACTCCCCCCACTAACCCTCCACTAACCTCCACTAACCCCCCACTAACTCCCCCCACTTACTCCCCCCACTAACTCCCCCCACTAACTCCCCACTAACCCTCCACTAACCCCCCACTAACCCCCCACTAACCCCCCACTAACTCCCCCCACTAACCCTCCCACTAACTCCCCCCACTAACTCCCCCCACTAACTCCCCCCACTAACTCCCCCCACTAACTCCCCCTCCCTAACTCCCCCTCCCTAACTCCCCCACTAACCCTCCACTAACCCTCCACTAACCCTCCACTAACCCCCACTAACCCCCACTAACCCTCCACTAACCCTCCACTAACTCCACAGGGTATTTCTGTCCAAATCGCACAATTACAAATTCGCAGTTTCCTTGTCTCCCTGGTACTTTTGGTATTAAAACTGACTTGACATCAGCAGATGAGTGTGCCCCGTGTCCAGCTGGGTACTATTGTGGCTTTGGTACCAGTTAGTAGATATTATCATGCTAGGATGGGTCTTAATGTATCTAAACAATGAATTTATAAAATGATTATAGATTCAAGTAAAATATGGAAATTATTTTGTTATTTAAGAATTGCATAATAATATTTTTATTAGTGTATTTAGTAATATCTTTAGTATTTAGTAATGTCTTTATTAATGTATTTAGTAATGTATTTAGTAATGTATTTAGTAATGTCTTTAGTATTTAGTAATGTCTTTATTAATGTCTCTATTAATGTATGTAGTAATGTCATTAGTAAGGTATTTAGTAATGTATTTAGCAATGTATTTAGTAATATATTTAGTAATGTATTTAGTAATGTATTTAGTAATGTCTTTATTAATTTATTATTAATGTCTTTAGTATTGTATTTAGTAATGTCTTTATCAATGTCTTTATTAATATCTCTATTAATGTATTTAGTAATGTCTTTAGTAATGTCTTTAGTAATGTCTTTAGTAATATCTGATAATTTTTAATAATGTGTTTGTAGTAACGTAATGTAATGCAATGCAAACAATCTAAATAATATTATTGTATTGTTAATTAAATTAAAAAGTTTCATCCCCCATCCCCCATCCCCCCATCTCATTATTAAGCCACTCCCTTCCTTCCCTATCAGCCAATCACACGGGTAACAACGGCCCCTCCCCTTGTATGCCTGGCTTCTATTGTCCTACCCAAACGCCCTCACCCAATCGCTACCCCTGTCCGGCTGGCACTTTCTCCATCTCCGCTCATTTGACCGCGGCGTCCGAATGTACCCAATGTACTCAGACAAATTACTGTCTCGGTTAGTGGCCAGTTATATAATATTAATGGTTACTAGTTCATCATTGGTGTTTGTAATTAGAGGTTAGTTGCATGTTCTCATGTATAATGTTCATTCTATAAATAACCTCACTATTCTATAAATAACCTCACTATTCTATAAATAACCTCGCCTATTTGATTGACAGGTGGTTCCTCCTCTGTATCGGGCACTTGTCCTCGGGGATACTACTGCCCCACCGGTACAAAGCTGCAGACTGAGTTTGCTTGCCCTAACGGCACCTATAATGATCTCTACGGTCTTGCGGCCATATCTCAATGCAAGAACTGCACTCAAGGTATATTTCATTGTAATTCTTAACAACATTTCGTTTGCATTCTCTCGAGCTATTATTAAAAACTATAAATTATCTTTTTGTTCGGCGTCCGATGATGAACGATTACATCATATCTTAATGTCATCATATCTTAATGTCATGCCATCATGCACAGAAATCTAAATATTGAAATTTTATATTAAAAAGAAATGATGTAATATTTTTTTGCTGACTAATAGCAATATTATTACAGTATAGAGTTTAGCATATGATGTAATCACACTGCATCATGTTGTTATGCAATAACTACTTACACTCAGGTCACTATTGCGAGTTTGCCTTTGTCTCTCCAGTCAAGTGTCCGCTTGGAACATACATGCCTTATGGAATAGAATATCCTATTACTAATACCTCAACTACCATTGGTTAGACTCTCCTCTCCTCTCCTCTCCTCTCCTCTCCTCTCCTCTCCTCTCCTCTCCTCTCCTCTCCTCTCCTCTCCTCTCCTCTCCTCTCCTCTCCTCTCCTCTCCTCTCCTCTCCTCTCCTCTCCTCTCCTCTCCTCTCCCTCCCCTCCCTCCCCTCCCCTCCCCTCCCCTCCCCTCCCCTCCCTCCCCTCCCCTCCTCTCCTCTCCTCTCCTCTCCTCTCCTCTCCTCTCTTCTCTTCTCTTCTCTTCTCTTCTCTTCTCTTCTCTTCTCTTCTCTTCTCTTCTCTTCTCTTCTCCTCTCCTCTCCTCTCCTTTCCTTTCCTACACAGGAGAACCTGCCAAAAGACAATTCGATTGCATAACATGCCCTGGAGGAAGCTATTGTTTAATAGCCATGATTACTCCGGTGGATTGTGGACAGAGAAAATATAGTCCAGATGGTCAGAGTGTCTGTACAACTTGTCGTATAGGGTTTGTCTGCACCTTGACCTTAATGCACCCCATAGACACCGAACATAAACTCACCTCAAATTAAGCCCCAAACCTAAGCCCCATACATAAACCCCGTCCCTAAACAGTCACTATTGCGATAATGTGACCACATCTGAAATCATGATGACGTCTTTAAAGAAATGTCCGGCTGGAAAATATTGTTTATCTGGACTTGATAGTGTTTCATCTGCAACAGATTGTAGATTAGCTAAATATTGCCCCGAAGGTCAGTAGAGAAAGGGAACAACTCTAAAAACAGATGAATCTTAAGAAGAATGAATTTTCCATAAAAAAATATTTTTATAAAATATTTAATAATTCTTAAATTTCAAATTCATTTCAATATCAAATATTGACATTACTGACGACAATTTCTGACTTATTTTTGAATATCTGACAATGTCTAAAACTGTTGATCCCACTTAAATATAATCTTAATCCTTATCTTATCTTCAGCTACCGTAGAAGAGCTACTTTGCCCCGTCGGCACTTTTCGTAACACAACGGGAGCCGCCAATAGTAGCGATTGTATTCCTTGTACTGCCGGATGGTATTGCATCGAGGGTCAAAGTTCACCGACTGCCCAATGCGACCAGGGATATTATTGCCCCAGTCCTCTAGCCAATCCGTTTGCGGCGCTTCCCGTCTACGTCGGAAGCTATGGTCCCAAACAGGTTTCCTTGATGTCAAGTTAGACTTTGTTCATGTTGGCAGTAATTCACTTTATTTGCAATGAAAATATGTACAATTTATTTATTTCAGATGATATTTGAACACGAAATGCTAAAAATTAATCAGAATATTGAAATTCCCGACTATTAACTTTTTCCTATGATTATTGTAACAAATCATTAATATATTATCTAGATCAACTTTACGATATCGTCAGGTCTACCCCACCCCACCCCACCCACCCACCCCACCCCACCCCACCCCACCCCACCCCACCCCACCCCACCCCCACCCTACTCCCATTCCAATACTCACCACTTGCAGAAACAATGTCCCCAGGGTACCTACTCCAATGTGTTGGG
>CAXIVS010000170.1:10000-16086 GCA_964035775.1 Osedax frankpressi
ATCTCAATTCATCATAAAGTAAATATCAAGATAAAATAACGTCGAATTTATCGCATACATAGCAAACTAGGTATGTTTCGTTTTAATGTTCGATATAATAGAAACATCGTAATGTTTAGACCTAAAGAACACGTTATAGTAACTTTTGACGATAATTATAATTACCGATTGAGCTTATTTAAACAACTGAATGTTTAATTTTAAAAAATTTTTTGTCTCGAAAATTTTTTTTTTTGAGGCCCGTGGGCCTCCTCGCGAAAAAATACGTGTTTTTTTCAATTTTTGACATAGGTGCAGTTGACGACTTTTTTTTTTTTTTTTTTTGTTAGCTACCGATTTTGACTCGTTTTGTTCTAACTAGTGTAAATAGCTATGTCGCAACTTTTTCTTTTCAATTGTTAAAAAGTTATAGGCGGTTGAAAATTTTTTTTTTTTTTTTTAGACCTCAATAACTCCTAAAGTAATGCGAATTATATGACCATTCTAACTGTCCGACCTTATATTAATACGAAGATAATTATTTAATTAAAAAAAGTACAATATTTTTTTTGAAAATTTTTTTAGTCGCCGTCAAAGTCAAATTTTCAAAAAATCGAGCTCGAAGCTCCGATTTTTGCGAAAAAAGCTTGTTCACGGGCAAGGGAAAAAAGTATCGTGTTAAGCAGCCGCTTTTTTTTTTTTTTTTTCTAAAATGCCGTAATAGGTGGGGAAAATTAAAAAAAATTTTTTTTTCATGGACCCGAATAACTTAGTCAAATTTTTTTAGAATTTTTTTTACAAAAATTAAATCAATTAAAAAAAAAAAAAATCCTGTTATATTACCGCATTTTAAAGGAAAAAAAAAAAAAAAAAAAAACCTTTGCAATTATATATATTTTTTAAAAAATCGAGTTCGACGCTCCGAAATTCGCCAAAAAGAGATTAGATTGGGCATTAAAAAAAGGTTTGTTCAACAGCCGCTATTTTTATAATTTGTTTTCTAAAATGCCGTAATAAGTCGGGAGAATTAAAAAAAAATTTCCATGAAGCCGAATAACTTAGTAAAATTTTTTGTGAATTTTTTTTATAAAATTTGACTAAGTTTTTCGGCTCCATGGAAATTTTTTTTTTTTTAAATCTCCCCACTTATTACGGCATTTTAGAGAAAAAAAAAAAAAAAAAGCGGCTGCTTAACACGATACTTTTTTCCCTTGCCCGTGAGCAAGCTTTTTTCGCAAAAATCGGAGCTTCGAGCTCGATTTTTTGAAAATTTGAGTAGGACGGAGACTAAAAAAATTTTCAAAAAAAATATTGTACTTTTTTTAATTAAATAATTATCTTCGTATTAATATAAGGTCGGACAGTTTGAATGGTCATACAATTCGCATTACTTTAAGAGTTATTGAGGTCTAAAAAAAAAAAACAAAAATTCAACCGCCTATAACTTTTTAACAATTGATAAGTAAAAGTTGCGACATAGCTATTTACACTAGTTAGAACAGAACGAATCATAATCCGTAGCTAACTAAAAAAAAAAAAAAAAAAGTCGTCAACTGCACCTATGTCAAAAATTGAAAAAAACACGTATTTTTTCGCGAGGAGGCCCACGGGCCTCAAAAAAAAAAATTTTCGAGACAAAAAATTTTTTTTTATTAAATATTCATATTTATTCATATTCAATTTCTCCGATATCCTGAAATAACTCGAATACAAATCGTTCGTAATTGTTTCGGTTTATCGGGGAGTTTTATTTAAACGATACTGAATAATCGTTGATTTTGTACATTAAATTGTATTTAGCAACGCATATTGTATTAACCAACTAAGACGATTAATCATGATATCCTTGGCGGCAGTAACTATGACTCTATTAAGGGTATATGACCTGATAAGTCTATATGAATCCGCCTGAAAAGTGATGACTAGTTACTCGCACATGTGCATACCTGTTGAGCAAGGGTGGCATACGCGTATGCCATCAAGATAATCTCTACCTCTACGTAGCGCCCGCTGGACACAGACCAACGGAGGCGATGTCGTGGTGGAGTGGTAATCCCGGTATTTGTCTATTAAGGGTATTGGCCCGATAAGTCTGTCTGAATCCGCCTGAAAAGTGATGACTAGTTACTCGCACATGTGCATACCTGTTGAGCAAGGGTGGCATACGCGTATGCCATCAAGATAATCTCTACCTCTACGTAGCGCCCGCTGGACACAGACCAACGGAGGCGATGTCGTGGTGGAGTGGTAATCCCGGTATTTGTCTATTAAGGGTATTGGCCCGATAAGTCTGTCTGAATCCGCCTGAAAAGTGATGACTAGTTACTCGCACATGTGCATACCTGTTGAGCAAGGGTGGCATACGCGTATGCCATCAAGATAATCTTTACCTCTACGTAGCGCCCGCTGGACACAGACCAACGGAGGCGATGTCGTGGTGGAGTGGTAATCCCGGTATTTGTCTATTAAGGGTATTGGCCCGATAAGTCTGTCTGAATCCGCCTGAAAAGTGATGACTAGTTACTCGCACATGTGCATACCTGTTGAGCAAGGGTGGCATACGCGTATGCCATCAAGATAATCTCTACCTCTACGTAGCGCCCGCTGGACACAGACCAACGGAGGCGATGTCGTGGTGGAGTGGTAATCCCGGTATTTGTCTATTAAGGGTATTGGCCCGATAAGTCTGTCTGAATCCGCCTGAAAAGTGATGACTAGTTACTCGCACATGTGCATACCTGTTGAGCAAGGGTGGCATACGCGTATGCCATCAAGATAATCTTTACCTCTACGTAGCGCCCGCTGGACACAGACCAACGGAGGCGATGTCGTGGTGGAGTGGTAATCCCGGTATTTGTCTATTAAGGGTATTGGCCCGATAAGTCTGTCTGAATCCGCCTGAAAAGTGATGACTAGTTACTCGCACATGTGCATACCTGTTGAGCAAGGGTGGCATACGCGTATGCCATCAAGATAATCTCTACCTCTACGTAGCGCCCGCTGGACACAGACCAACGGAGGCGATGTCGTGGTGGAGTGGTAATCCCGGTATTTGTCTATTAAGGTTATTCAAGCCTGCACGGTCTTTCGGATCGGTAATTTTGTTGAGCCTGCCCGAGGCGCATCGGGACTGGAAAGGAGCGTTATGCCTACTCGAGACGACGCTCGTGAAAAGGTGAAAAGGCTGTTTGAGAACCGCGCCAAAGGTGTTGATTGATATAGACAGCAGGGCGGTGGCCATAGAAGTCGGAATCCGCTAAGGAGTGTGTAACAACTCACCTGCCGAATCAACTAGCCCTTAAAATGAAAGCCGCGGTAACGATATTCTTATGCCGGTGATGAAGCGATATGATTTCTACGCAGTGCTCCGAATGTAAAAGTAATGAAATTCAACCGAACAAGGGTAAACGGCGGGAGTAAATACGATTAAGGTTATCGAAATCTAACATTGTGAACAACGAGCGTAGAGACTAACGTGCGGGTACAAGTTTAACGGAATTTCTATCGAAGATCATACGAATACTATGAGTTTAACGTTAACGTTAACGTTAACGTTAACGTTAACGTTAACGTTAACAGACAAAGTTTAATATCGAGGACCCGAAGACGAAGTTTAATATCGAGGACCCGAAGACGAAGTTTAATATCGAGAACCCGAAGACGAAGTTTAATATCGAGGACCCGAAGACGAAGTTAATATCGAGAACCCGAAGACGAAGTTTAATATCGAGGACCCGAAGACGAAGTTTAATATCGAGGACTCGAAGACGAAGTTGAATTAATTGGTGAAAGTTGATTGCGGGTGTTATTAAATTTACTTTAATAATACACATTTCAGCCGAAACCAAACCCTGAGCATTAAAATACAAAACATTTTAAATTTTGATGCTTCGGGGGGGGGTGGGGGTGATATTTTTTTAAATATTTATTATAAGGTTTTTATGTCGGGTTTTTTTACGACCATAAAAATTAATAAAATATTTACAAATACAAAAATTAAAAAAAATTTTAAGGATACAAAAAATTTACGAGTTAAAAAATTTACAAGTAAAAAATTTTTACAAGTTCGAAAATTTTTATAATTGCGAAAAATTAATAAAATATTTACAAATACAAAAATTAAAAAAAATTTAAGGATACAAAAATTTTACGAGTTAAAAAATTTACAAGTAAAAAATTTTTACAAGTTCGAAAATTTTTATAATTGCGAAAAATTAATAAAATATTTACAAATACAAAAATTTTAAAAAAATTTACAAGTAAAAAATTTTTACAAGTTCGAAAAGTTTTATAATTACGAAAAATTAAGAACATTTTTTTTAGAGTCAAAATTTTTCGAATTTTCACAATTAATAAAATATTCACGTGTACAAAAATGTTAAAAATATCCAACTTTGAAAATTTTCACAAATCAGAAATAATTATAAAATGTTCGGAAGTACTTTACGTATAAAAAACCATTTCACCATGATAAAATCATAGTGAAATGGTTAAAATTTTTAGATAATCAAAGCTAGTCAAAACAATTTTCATTTGTATCAATGCAATTTTTACTTATGCAAGTAAATCAAACCAATTCACCGTGATATAATCGCAGTGGAAAGGTTTATTATTTCACCAATAAGCAAATAATTAATTAGGCAAACCTAACTAATCGAAGAGAAAACTATTTTGATTTCGCATATAGGCAACGAATTAATTAGGCGAACCTAACTATTCGTGTTCTGAGACGGACTAAGAGTTTTCAACTCGGTAAACAATTAATTAGGCAAACCTAACTAATCGAAGAGAAAACTATTTGATTTCGCATATAGGCAACGAATTAATTAGGCGAACCTAACTATTCGTGTTCTGAGACGGACTAAGAGTTTTCAACTCGGTAAACAATTAATTAGGCAAACCTAACTAATCGAAGAGAAAACTATTTTGATTTCGCATATAGGCAACGAATTAATTAGGCGAACCTAACTATTCGTGTTCTGAGACGGACTAAGAGTTTTCAACTCGGTAAACAATTAATTAGGCAAAACTAACTAATCGAAGAGAAAACTATTTTGATTTCGCATATAGGCAACGAATTAATTAGGCGAACCTAACTATTCGTGTTCTGAGACGGACTAAGAGTTTTCAACTCGGTAAACAATTAATTAGGCAAACCTAACTAATCGAAGAGAAAACTATTTTGATTTCGCATATAGGCAACGAATTAATTAGGCGAACCTAACTATTCGTGTTCTGAGACGGACTAAGAGTTTTCAACTCGGTAAACAATTAATTAGGCAAACCTAACTAATCGAAGAGAAAACTATTTTGATTTCGCATATAGGCAACGAATTAATTAGGCGAACCTAACTATTCGTGTTCTGAGACGGACTAAGAGTTTTCAACTCGGTAAACAATTAATTAGGCAAACCTAACTAATCGAAGAGAAAACTATTTTGATTTCCCATATAGGCAACGAATTAATTAGGCGAACCTAACTATTCGTGTTCTGAGACGGACTAAGAGTTTTCAACTCGGTAAACAATTAATTAGGCAAACCTAACTAATCGAAGAGAAAACTATTTTGATTTCGCATATAGGCAACGAATTAATTAGGCGAACCTAACTATTCGTGTTCTGAGACGGACTAAGAGTTTTCAACTCGGTAAACAATTAATTAGGCAAACCTAACTAATCGAAGAGAAAACTATTTTGATTTCGCATATAGGCAACGAATTAATTAGGCGAACCTAACTATTCGTGTTCTGAGACGGACTAAGAGTTTTCAACTCGGTAAACAATTAATTAGGCAAACCTAACTAATCGAAGAGAAAACTATTTTGATTTCGCATATAGGCAACGAATTAATTAGGCGAACCTAACTATTCGTGTTCTGAGACGGACTAAGAGTTTTCAACTCGGTAAACAATTAATTAGGCAAACCTAACTAATCGAAGAGAAAACTATTTTGATTTCGCATATAGGCAACGAATTAATTAGGCGAACCTAACTATTCGTGTTCTGAGACGGACTATTCAATCGTACAGCAATTACCCGAAGAGAAAACTGTTCCTACAATTAGATAGTCGTTATAGAAAAAATCTACCTAATACTACAGTTTAAAT
>CAXIVS010000171.1:7500-12500 GCA_964035775.1 Osedax frankpressi
TTCGCCAAAAAGAGATTAGATTGGGCATTAAAAAAAGGTTTGTTCAACAGCCGCTATTTTTATAATTTGTTTTCTAAAATGCCGTAATAAGTCGGGAGAATTAAAAAAAAATTTCCATGAAGCCGAATAACTTAGTAAAATTTTTTGTGAATTTTTTTTATAAAATTTGACTAAGTTTTTCGGCTCCATGGAAATTTTTTTTTTTTTAAATCTCCCCACTTATTACGGCATTTTAGAGAAAAAAAAAAAAAAAAAGCGGCTGCTTAACACGATACTTTTTTCCCTTGCCCGTGAGCAAGCTTTTTTCGCAAAAATCGGAGCTTCGAGCTCGATTTTTTGAAAATTTGAGTAGGACGGAGACTAAAAAAATTTTCAAAAAAATATTGTACTTTTTTTAATTAAATAATTATCTTCGTATTAATATAAGGTCGGACAGTTTGAATGGTCATACAATTCGCATTACTTTAAGAGTTATTGAGGTCTAAAAAAAAAAAACAAAAATTCAACCGCCTATAACTTTTTAACAATTGATAAGTAAAAGTTGCGACATAGCTATTTACACTAGTTAGAACAGAACGAATCATAATCCGTAGCTAACTAAAAAAAAAAAAAAAAAAGTCGTCAACTGCACCTATGTCAAAAATTGAAAAAAACACGTATTTTTTCGCGAGGAGGCCCACGGGCCTCAAAAAAAAAAATTTTCGAGACAAAAAATTTTTTTTTTTAAATATTCATATTTATTCATATTCAATTTCTCCGATATCCTGAAATAACTCGAATACAAATCGTTCGTAATTGTTTCGGTTTATCGGGGAGTTTTATTTAAACGATACTGAATAATCGTTGATTTTGTACATTAAATTGTATTTAGCAACGCATATTGTATTAACCAACTAAGACGATTAATCATGATATCCTTGGCGGCAGTAACTATGACTCTATTAAGGGTATATGACCTGATAAGTCTATATGAATCCGCCTGAAAAGTGATGACTAGTTACTCGCACATGTGCATACCTGTTGAGCAAGGGTGGCATACGCGTATGCCATCAAGATAATCTCTACCTCTACGTAGCGCCCGCTGGACACAGACCAACGGAGGCGATGTCGTGGTGGAGTGGTAATCCCGGTATTTGTCTATTAAGGGTATTGGCCCGATAAGTCTGTCTGAATCCGCCTGAAAAGTGATGACTAGTTACTCGCACATGTGCATACCTGTTGAGCAAGGGTGGCATACGCGTATGCCATCAAGATAATCTCTACCTCTACGTAGCGCCCGCTGGACACAGACCAACGGAGGCGATGTCGTGGTGGAGTGGTAATCCCGGTATTTGTCTATTAAGGGTATTGGCCCGATAAGTCTGTCTGAATCCGCCTGAAAAGTGATGACTAGTTACTCGCACATGTGCATACCTGTTGAGCAAGGGTGGCATACGCGTATGCCATCAAGATAATCTTTACCTCTACGTAGCGCCCGCTGGACACAGACCAACGGAGGCGATGTCGTGGTGGAGTGGTAATCCCGGTATTTGTCTATTAAGGGTATTGGCCCGATAAGTCTGTCTGAATCCGCCTGAAAAGTGATGACTAGTTACTCGCACATGTGCATACCTGTTGAGCAAGGGTGGCATACGCGTATGCCATCAAGATAATCTCTACCTCTACGTAGCGCCCGCTGGACACAGACCAACGGAGGCGATGTCGTGGTGGAGTGGTAATCCCGGTATTTGTCTATTAAGGGTATTGGCCCGATAAGTCTGTCTGAATCCGCCTGAAAAGTGATGACTAGTTACTCGCACATGTGCATACCTGTTGAGCAAGGGTGGCATACGCGTATGCCATCAAGATAATCTTTACCTCTACGTAGCGCCCGCTGGACACAGACCAACGGAGGCGATGTCGTGGTGGAGTGGTAATCCCGGTATTTGTCTATTAAGGGTATTGGCCCGATAAGTCTGTCTGAATCCGCCTGAAAAGTGATGACTAGTTACTCGCACATGTGCATACCTGTTGAGCAAGGGTGGCATACGCGTATGCCATCAAGATAATCTCTACCTCTACGTAGCGCCCGCTGGACACAGACCAACGGAGGCGATGTCGTGGTGGAGTGGTAATCCCGGTATTTGTCTATTAAGGTTATTCAAGCCTGCACGGTCTTTCGGATCGGTAATTTTGTTGAGCCTGCCCGAGGCGCATCGGGACTGGAAAGGAGCGTTATGCCTACTCGAGACGACGCTCGTGAAAAGGTGAAAAGGCTGTTTGAGAACCGCGCCAAAGGTGTTGATTGATATAGACAGCAGGGCGGTGGCCATAGAAGTCGGAATCCGCTAAGGAGTGTGTAACAACTCACCTGCCGAATCAACTAGCCCTTAAAATGAAAGCCGCGGTAACGATATTCTTATGCCGGTGATGAAGCGATATGATTTCTACGCAGTGCTCCGAATGTAAAAGTAATGAAATTCAACCGAACAAGGGTAAACGGCGGGAGTAAATACGATTAAGGTTATCGAAATCTAACATTGTGAACAACGAGCGTAGAGACTAACGTGCGGGTACAAGTTTAACGGAATTTCTATCGAAGATCATACGAATACTATGAGTTTAACGTTAACGTTAACGTTAACGTTAACGTTAACGTTAACGTTAACAGACAAAGTTTAATATCGAGGACCCGAAGACGAAGTTTAATATCGAGGACCCGAAGACGAAGTTTAATATCGAGAACCCGAAGACGAAGTTTAATATCGAGGACCCGAAGACGAAGTTTAATATCGAGAACCCGAAGACGAAGTTTAATATCGAGGACCCGAAGACGAAGTTTAATATCGAGGACTCGAAGACGAAGTTGAATTAATTGGTGAAAGTTGATTGCGGGTGTTATTAAATTTACTTTAATAATACACATTTCAGCCGAAACCAAACCCTGAGCATTAAAATACAAAACATTTTAAATTTTGATGCTTCGGGGGGGGGTGGGGGTGATATTTTTTTAAATATTTATTATAAGGTTTTTATGTCGGGTTTTTTTTACGACCATAAAAATTAATAAAATATTTACAAATACAAAAATTAAAAAAAATTTTAAGGATACAAAAAATTTACGAGTTAAAAAATTTACAAGTAAAAATTTTTACAAGTTCGAAAATTTTTATAATTGCGAAAAATTAATAAAATATTTACAAATACAAAAATTAAAAAAAATTTAAGGATACAAAAATTTTACGAGTTAAAAAATTTACAAGTAAAAAATTTTTACAAGTTCGAAAATTTTTATAATTGCGAAAAATTAATAAAATATTTACAAATACAAAAATTTTAAAAAAATTTACAAGTAAAAAATTTTTACAAGTTCGAAAAGTTTTATAATTACGAAAAATTAAGAACATTTTTTTTAGAGTCAAAATTTTTCGAATTTTCACAATTAATAAAATATTCACGTGTACAAAAATGTTAAAAATATCCAACTTTGAAAATTTTCACAAATCAGAAATAATTATAAAATGTTCGGAAGTACTTTACGTATAAAAAACCATTTCACCATGATAAAATCATAGTGAAATGGTTAAAATTTTTAGATAATCAAAGCTAGTCAAAACAATTTTCATTTGTATCAATGCAATTTTTACTTATGCAAGTAAATCAAACCAATTCACCGTGATATAATCGCAGTGGAAAGGTTTATTATTTCACCAATAAGCAAATAATTAATTAGGCAAACCTAACTAATCGAAGAGAAAACTATTTTGATTTCGCATATAGGCAACGAATTAATTAGGCGAACCTAACTATTCGTGTTCTGAGACGGACTAAGAGTTTTCAACTCGGTAAACAATTAATTAGGCAAACCTAACTAATCGAAGAGAAAACTATTTTGATTTCGCATATAGGCAACGAATTAATTAGGCGAACCTAACTATTCGTGTTCTGAGACGGACTAAGAGTTTTCAACTCGGTAAACAATTAATTAGGCAAACCTAACTAATCGAAGAGAAAACTATTTTGATTTCGCATATAGGCAACGAATTAATTAGGCGAACCTAACTATTCGTGTTCTGAGACGGACTAAGAGTTTTCAACTCGGTAAACAATTAATTAGGCAAAACTAACTAATCGAAGAGAAAACTATTTTGATTTCGCATATAGGCAACGAATTAATTAGGCGAACCTAACTATTCGTGTTCTGAGACGGACTAAGAGTTTTCAACTCGGTAAACAATTAATTAGGCAAACCTAACTAATCGAAGAGAAAACTATTTTGATTTCGCATATAGGCAACGAATTAATTAGGCGAACCTAACTATTCGTGTTCTGAGACGGACTAAGAGTTTTCAACTCGGTAAACAATTAATTAGGCAAAACTAACTAATCGAAGAGAAAACTATTTTGATTTCCCATATAGGCAACGAATTAATTAGGCGAACCTAACTATTCGTGTTCTGAGACGGACTAAGAGTTTTCAACTCGGTAAACAATTAATTAGGCAAACCTAACTAATCGAAGAGAAAACTATTTTGATTTCCCATATAGGCAACGAATTAATTAGGCGAACCTAACTATTCGTGTTCTGAGACGGACTAAGAGTTTTCAACTCGGTAAACAATTAATTAGGCAAACCTAACTAATCGAAGAGAAAACTATTTTGATTTCGCATATAGGCAACGAATTAATTAGGCGAACCTAACTATTCGTGTTCTGAGACGGACTAAGAGTTTTCAACTCGGTAAACAATTAATTAGGCAAACCTAACTAATCGAAGAGAAAACTATTTTGATTTCGCATATAGGCAACGAATTAATTAGGCGAACCTAACTATTCGTGTTCTGAGACGGACTATTCAATCGTACAGTTTTCAATTACCCGAAGAGAAAACTGTTCCTACAATTAGGAAGACTTAGAAAATTAACATAGTCGTTATAGAAAAAATCTACCTAATACTACAGTTTAAATAGCAAACGAAATAACACCACCCTTGTGGTGATATTAGATAGCAAAGCTAACTA
>CAXIVS010000172.1:2500-7500 GCA_964035775.1 Osedax frankpressi
TACTAATAATGTTCGATTTAGTCATATAATTTATAATTTTGTGGAAAATGAACATTAGAAATTAACAATTACCAAAGGTGACGTATAAACCAAATATCCCATACAATTCCACGTCATTACATCGCGGTTACATCCCTACGAACGATAAAACTTGCAAACTAATAAGAGGCGAAGAACAAATATCCTGTACAAATAACATAATCTCAATTCATCATAAAGTAAATATCAAGATAAAATAACGTCGAATTTATCGCATACATAGCAAACTAGGTATGTTTCGTTTTAATGTTCGATATAATAGAAACATCGTAATGTTTAGACCTAAAGAACACGTTATAGTAACTTTTGACGATAATTATAATTACCGATTGAGCTTATTTAAACAACTGAATGTTTAATTTTAAAAAATTTTTTGTCTCGAAAATTTTTTTTTTTGAGGCCCGTGGGCCTCCTCGCGAAAAAATACGTGTTTTTTTCAATTTTTGACATAGGTGCAGTTGACGACTTTTTTTTTTTTTTTTTTGTTAGCTACCGATTTTGACTCGTTTTGTTCTAACTAGTGTAAATAGCTATGTCGCAACTTTTTCTTTTCAATTGTTAAAAAGTTATAGGCGGTTGAAAATTTTTTTTTTTTTTTTAGACCTCAATAACTCCTAAAGTAATGCGAATTATATGACCATTCTAACTGTCCGACCTTATATTAATACGAAGATAATTATTTAATTAAAAAAAGTACAATATTTTTTTTGAAAATTTTTTTAGTCGCCGTCAAAGTCAAATTTTCAAAAAATCGAGCTCGAAGCTCCGATTTTTTGAAAATTTGAGTAGGACGGAGACTAAAAAAATTTTCAAAAAAAATATTGTACTTTTTTTAATTAAATAATTATCTTCGTATTAATATAAGGTCGGACAGTTTGAATGGTCATACAATTCGCATTACTTTAAGAGTTATTGAGGTCTAAAAAAAAAAAACAAAAATTCAACCGCCTATAACTTTTTAACAATTGATAAGTAAAAGTTGCGACATAGCTATTTACACTAGTTAGAACAGAACGAATCATAATCCGTAGCTAACTAAAAAAAAAAAAAAAAAAGTCGTCAACTGCACCTATGTCAAAAATTGAAAAAAACACGTATTTTTTCGCGAGGAGGCCCACGGGCCTCAAAAAAAAAAATTTTCGAGACAAAAAATTTTTTTTTATTAAATATTCATATTTATTCATATTCAATTTCTCCGATATCCTGAAATAACTCGAATACAAATCGTTCGTAATTGTTTCGGTTTATCGGGGAGTTTTATTTAAACGATACTGAATAATCGTTGATTTTGTACATTAAATTGTATTTAGCAACGCATATTGTATTAACCAACTAAGACGATTAATCATGATATCCTTGGCGGCAGTAACTATGACTCTATTAAGGGTATATGACCTGATAAGTCTATATGAATCCGCCTGAAAAGTGATGACTAGTTACTCGCACATGTGCATACCTGTTGAGCAAGGGTGGCATACGCGTATGCCATCAAGATAATCTCTACCTCTACGTAGCGCCCGCTGGACACAGACCAACGGAGGCGATGTCGTGGTGGAGTGGTAATCCCGGTATTTGTCTATTAAGGGTATTGGCCCGATAAGTCTGTCTGAATCCGCCTGAAAAGTGATGACTAGTTACTCGCACATGTGCATACCTGTTGAGCAAGGGTGGCATACGCGTATGCCATCAAGATAATCTTTACCTCTACGTAGCGCCCGCTGGACACAGACCAACGGAGGCGATGTCGTGGTGGAGTGGTAATCCCGGTATTTGTCTATTAAGGGTATTGGCCCGATAAGTCTGTCTGAATCCGCCTGAAAAGTGACGACTAGTTACTCGCACATGTGCATACCTGTTGAGCAAGGGTGGCATACGCGTATGCCATCAAGATAATCTCTACCTCTACGTAGCGCCCGCTGGACACAGACCAACGGAGGCGATGTCGTGGTGGAGTGGTAATCCCGGTATTTGTCTATTAAGGTTATTCAAGCCTGCACGGTCTTTCGGATCGGTAATTTTGTTGAGCCTGCCCGAGGCGCATCGGGACTGGAAAGGAGCGTTATGCCTACTCGAGACGACGCTCGTGAAAAGGTGAAAAGGCTGTTTGAGAACCGCGCCAAAGGTGTTGATTGATATAGACAGCAGGGCGGTGGCCATAGAAGTCGGAATCCGCTAAGGAGTGTGTAACAACTCACCTGCCGAATCAACTAGCCCTTAAAATGAAAGCCGCGGTAACGATATTCTTATGCCGGTGATGAAGCGATATGATTTCTACGCAGTGCTCCGAATGTAAAAGTAATGAAATTCAACCGAACAAGGGTAAACGGCGGGAGTAAATACGATTAAGGTTATCGAAATCTAACATTGTGAACAACGAGCGTAGAGACTAACGTGCGGGTACAAGTTTAACGGAATTTCTATCGAAGATCATACGAATACTATGAGTTTAACGTTAACGTTAACGTTAACGTTAACGTTAACGTTAACGTTAACAGACAAAGTTTAATATCGAGGACCCGAAGACGAAGTTTAATATCGAGGACCCGAAGACGAAGTTTAATATCGAGAACCCGAAGACGAAGTTTAATATCGAGGACCCGAAGACGAAGTTTAATATCGAGAACCCGAAGACGAAGTTTAATATCGAGGACCCGAAGACGAAGTTCAATATCGAGGACTCGAAGACGAAGTTGAATTAATTGGTGAAAGTTGATTGCGGGTGTTATTAAATTTACTTTAATAATACACATTTCAGCCGAAACCAAACCCTGAGCATTAAAATACAAAACATTTTAAATTTTGATGCTTCGGGGGGGGGTGGGGGTGATATTTTTTTAAATATTTATTATAAGGTTTTTATGTCGGGTTTTTTTTACGACCATAAAAATTAATAAAATATTTACAAATACAAAAATTAAAAAAAATTTTAAGGATACAAAAAATTTACGAGTTAAAAAATTTACAAGTAAAAAATTTTTACAAGTTCGAAAATTTTTATAATTGCGAAAAATTAATAAAATATTTACAAATACAAAAATTAAAAAAAATTTAAGGATACAAAAATTTTACGAGTTAAAAAATTTACAAGTAAAAAATTTTTACAAGTTCGAAAATTTTTATAATTGCGAAAAATTAATAAAATATTTACAAATACAAAAATTTTAAAAAAATTTACAAGTAAAAAATTTTTACAAGTTCGAAAAGTTTTATAATTACGAAAAATTAAGAACATTTTTTTTAGAGTCAAAATTTTTCGAATTTTCACAATTAATAAAATATTCACGTGTACAAAAATGTTAAAAATATCCAACTTTGAAAATTTTCACAAATCAGAAATAATTATAAAATGTTCGGAAGTACTT
Source organism: Osedax frankpressi (assembly GCA_964035775.1). NCBI lineage: Eukaryota > Metazoa > Annelida > Polychaeta > Sabellida > Siboglinidae > Osedax > Osedax frankpressi. The sequence continues at coordinate 5,902 of CAXIVS010000172.1, forward strand.
TACGTATAAAAAACCATTTCACCATGATAAAATCATAGTGAAATGGTTAAAATTTTTAGATAATCAAAGCTAGTCAAAACAATTTTCATTTGTATCAATGCAATTTTTACTTATGCAAGTAAATCAAACCAATTCACCGTGATATAATCGCAGTGGAAAGGTTTATTATTTCACCAATAAGCAAATAATTAATTAGGCAAACCTAACTAATCGAAGAGAAAACTATTTTGATTTCGCATATAGGCAACGAATTAATTAGGCGAACCTAACTATTCGTGTTCTGAGACGGACTAAGAGTTTTCAACTCGGTAAACAATTAATTAGGCAAACCTAACTAATCGAAGAGAAAACTATTTTGATTTCGCATATAGGCAACGAATTAATTAGGCGAACCTAACTATTCGTGTTCTGAGACGGACTAAGAGTTTTCAACTCGGTAAACAATTAATTAGGCAAAACTAACTAATCGAAGAGAAAACTATTTTGATTTCCCATATAGGCAACGAATTAATTAGGCGAACCTAACTATTCGTGTTCTGAGACGGACTAAGAGTTTTCAACTCCGTAAACAATTAATTAGGCAAACCTAACTAATCGAAGAGAAAACTATTTTGATTTCGCATATAGGCAACGAATTAATTAGGCGAACCTAACTATTCGTGTTCTGAGACGGACTAAGAGTTTTCAACTCGGTAAACAATTAATTAGGCAAACCTAACTAATCGAAGAGAAAACTATTTTGATTTCGCATATAGGCAACGAATTAATTAGGCGAACCTAACTATTCGTGTTCTGAGACGGACTAAGAGTTTTCAACTCGGTAAACAATTAATTAGGCAAACCTAACTAATCGAAGAGAAAACTATTTTGATTTCCCATATAGGCAACGAATTAATTAGGCGAACCTAACTATTCGTGTTCTGAGACGGACTAAGAGTTTTCAACTCGGTAAACAATTAATTAGGCAAACCTAACTAATCGAAGAGAAAACTATTTTGATTTCGCATATAGGCAACGAATTAATTAGGCGAACCTAACTATTCGTGTTCTGAGACGGACTATTCAATCGTACAGTTTTCAATTACCCGAAGAGAAAACTGTTCCTACAATTAGGAAGACTTAGAAAATTAACATAGTCGTTATAGAAAAAATCTACCTAATACTACAGTTTAAATAGCAAACGAAATAACACCACCCTTGTGGTGATATTAGATAGCAAAGCTAACTAAATAGTTGTATTAGATAGATAATCTATGTAATGCAGTTATCGGAAATACTAACGGAAGTATTAGTTCCCCTTTAACAATGTATCAATTAGGCAAAGCTAACTAACGATAGGTATAGATAGAATATCTACCACATAACTACCTGATAGGATTCTATAGAATCACCGAGCGGACAGACTAAACGGACAGACTAAGCGGACAGACTAAGCGGACAGACTAAGCGGACAGACTAATCGGACAGATTAATCGAACAGACTGCTCGGACAGCCTAAACGGACAGACTAATTAGACAGACTAAACGGACAGACTAAGCGGACAGACTAAACGGACAGACTAAACGGACAGACTAATCGGACAGACTTACCTACCATGT
>CAXIVS010000173.1:0-2500 GCA_964035775.1 Osedax frankpressi
GAATAGTTCCGCGAGTTTCATGTTTACATTTCTTACATTGAGTTTTATCTCTGCATCTGCGAGTATCTTCTCTTCTGATGGGTTCCACGTGCGGTGACTCAGCTTACTATTAGTGGTACGGTTTTGCTGAGATTTTGCCACGTGGTATTCTTTGGGATGGGCCGATCGCTGATGAAGGCTCAGTCCTCGTACCCCCCGGAAACTCCTATCACACATGCTGCATGGGGTCATCATTGCTGTGCTATCCATCGGACTAGTCAGACTACAATCTTGAATAAGACTGTAGCGTTATGTGTTGTGGAATACTGACTAGATAGAGTACAATATCTGTACTCCGTGTAAAAATAATTATACACGAGGAATCAAAAACACGACCGTACTGGACGGGGTCGCTCATTCGAATAGAAAATCATCTGGTTACCGTAAATTAATTAACGACTTACGTATAGCTAACCATACTATACAAAATAATTGTCCCATAACGAACCCCATTACAACTAAACAATCCACATACCAAACTCGACTTAGAAGTAGAAATAATATTCCTGAAAACCAACTAACTAGTAATGACGACTTAACTAACCTAACTCAGCCATGCATCGTACTCGCGCAGCCCACCACACCTAACCATATTAGCACTATTATTAATAGTTTTAAGAAAGCAAAACCCCTTAACCAATGCCTAATAGATTCCCTCTTAAGCGAAGATAATTATAACCTACAAATCTTAATAGATAATGATTATTTAGAAAATATTGTAGCTAATAATAATAGTTTAAATAAGAAGGGCTATAATAGAAAAAGTAAGCGAGATATAGAAGTAACTATCCCAGTAGCTGGTACCACCGTAGATTCTAATCTTGAGAGTGTCCAAGGATCTACGGACGCACCATTGAATAATGTTACAGATTACCAGTGCGAAAGTTTGGATAGAAATTTGGCAATACAAAAACCTAAAAATAATTTAGGTAGTACATATGCTAGTGTACACAGTACTAATATACGCCTTATTAGAACTAGGTCACAACTAGCACGTGCTGGCGATCAATGCACAAGCGGTATAGTCCAGGCCGCGCCGGGGCGGCGACATGACAGAGCGACCGTCTCGGCTGACCATGCTTTCGAGTGCACCGCCCTAATTGATACGCCTAATATCCAAGCCACGTCACTTATACCCGAGGTAATCGAGAGTCGTCTAATGAACGATCTGGACATCAATCCAATTAGCCGTGCACGGTCAGGCCGCGACAATTCTAGTAAGCCACGTGGGCGCGACAAAAAGGGGCGTGGCAATGATCGACCAATGACGAGTAAGCGAAATGAGAAGCGACGGGCCAAACGAGACTCATTCGTAACCGCGCAGCGCTTATTCACAGTCGATCGTTCCACACTCTTACGTAGAATTGTAAATAGTGAACCCTTGGTTAACAATAATAGTATTAGTCCTAACTTAAGTATGGAGAAGATGTTGGAGTTCTGGGGCAACATCATGTCTGCCGAGTCACCTCCTTTCACTGGGAAACTGGATGAAATAATAAGTGACAGCAACACCATCAACAATCTGATATCGGTGGAGGAAGTCCGCTCCGGGCTAAAAGCGCTATATGCTGGAGCTCCCGGACTGGACAGACTCCGTAAAGCTGATCTGTTGAAAGTCGGCGTAGAGACATTGACCCAGCGATTCAACATCTACCTAAACTCCACTATTTGTCCCACATCATTTAAGGATGGACTAACTACATTAATTCCAAAGGTACCACGGCCCGGCAAACCGTCTGAATTTAGACCTATAACAGTAAGCTCCATTAGTGCTAGATTATTCCATAAGATATTAGCATGTAGACTAGAGCGTTGCATAGAACTAAATATCAGACAAAAAGCCTTCCAGCGACGAGATGGGATAGCAGAAAATATTTTCTTGCTGAAGAATATTATAGCAGCCCACACAAGTAAGTGCAAACCCATAATAATATGTTTCTTAGATGTATCTAAAGCTTTTGATTCGGTATCGCACGAAGCTATAATAGAACTAGGGCGGCGCGTAGGTATTCCAGAGAGGGAATTAAAGTATATTCGTAACTTATACAGTAACTCTAACACTAGAATTAAGCATAATGGTAGCATCTCCGAGAAAATTAGAATAAACAGGGGGGTGAAGCAGGGGGACCCCCTTTCACCCCTCCTCTTTAATGCAGTGATGGATTATGTTACTTCAAAACTAGATAACCAACTAGGAATACAATTAAACAAGCATTCCATTGATCACTTGGCCTTCGCGGATGACCTTGTCATCTTCGCCGATGACAAGGCCGCTGCAGAGATCCAAATCAATAAACTTATCGACGCGCTTAAAGATTGTGGTCTAAAACTAAATCCTAGTAAATGTGCATCGATCCAAATTACAACGAATCGACGTGCTAAATCATGGGTATGCGACCCAACCCCTAGCATACGTGTCGCTGGTGCCATGATAAGATCCCTCAACATATCTGAGGGATAT
>CAXIVS010000173.1:7500-10000 GCA_964035775.1 Osedax frankpressi
GTCTCAGAACACGAATAGTTAGGTTCGCCTAATTAATTCGTTGCCTATATGCGAAATCAAAATAGTTTTCTCTTCGATTAGTTAGTTTTGCCTAATTAATTGTTTACCGAGTTGAAAACTCTTAGTCCGTCTCAGAACACGAATAGTTAGGTTCGCCTAATTAATTCGTTGCCTATATGCGAAATCAAAATAGTTTTCTCTTCGATTAGTTAGGTTTGCCTAATTAATTGTTTACCGAGTTGAAAACTCTTAGTCCGTCTCAGAACACGAATAGTTAGGTTCGCCTAATTAATTCGTTGCCTATATGCGAAATCAAAATAGTTTTCTCTTCGATTAGTTAGGTTTGCCTAATTAATTATTTGCTTATTGGTGAAATAATAAACCTTTCCACTGCGATTATATCACGGTGAATTGGTTTGATTTACTTGCATAAGTAAAAATTGCATTGATACAAATGAAAATTGTTTTGACTAGCTTTGATTATCTAAAAATTTTAACCATTTCACTATGATTTTATCATGGTGAAATGGTTTTTTATACGTAAAGTACTTCCGAACATTTTATAATTATTTCTGATTTGTGAAAATTTTCAAAGTTGGATATTTTTAACATTTTTGTACACGTGAATATTTTATTAATTGTGAAAATTCGAAAAATTTTGACTCTAAAAAAAATGTTCTTAATTTTTCGTAATTATAAAACTTTTCGAACTTGTAAAAATTTTTTACTTGTAAATTTTTTTAAAATTTTTGTATTTGTAAATATTTTATTAATTTTTCGCAATTATAAAAATTTTCGAACTTGTAAAAATTTTTTACTTGTAAATTTTTTAACTCGTAAAATTTTTGTATCCTTAAATTTTTTTTAATTTTTGTATTTGTAAATATTTTATTAATTTTTCGCAATTATAAAAATTTTCGAACTTGTAAAAATTTTTTACTTGTAAATTTTTTAACTCGTAAATTTTTTGTATCCTTAAAATTTTTTTTAATTTTTGTATTTGTAAATATTTTATTAATTTTTATGGTCGTAAAAAAAACCCGACATAAAAACCTTATAATAAATATTTAAAAAAATATCACCCCCACCCCCCCCCCCCGAAGCATCAAAATTTAAAATGTTTTGTATTTTAATGCTCAGGGTTTGGTTTCGGCTGAAATGTGTATTATTAAAGTAAATTTAATAACACCCGCAATCAACTTTCACCAATTAATTCAACTTCGTCTTCGAGTCCTCGATATTAAACTTCGTCTTCGGGTCCTCGATATTAAACTTCGTCTTCGGGTTCTCGATATTAAACTTCGTCTTCGGGTCCTCGATATTAAACTTCGTCTTCGGGTTCTCGATATTAAACTTCGTCTTCGGGTCCTCGATATTAAACTTCGTCTTCGGGTCCTCGATATTAAACTTTGTCTGTTAACGTTAACGTTAACGTTAACGTTAACGTTAACGTTAAACTCATAGTATTCGTATGATCTTCGATAGAAATTCCGTTAAACTTGTACCCGCACGTTAGTCTCTACGCTCGTTGTTCACAATGTTAGATTTCGATAACCTTAATCGTATTTACTCCCGCCGTTTACCCTTGTTCGGTTGAATTTCATTACTTTTACATTCGGAGCACTGCGTAGAAATCATATCGCTTCATCACCGGCATAAGAATATCGTTACCGCGGCTTTCATTTTAAGGGCTAGTTGATTCGGCAGGTGAGTTGTTACACACTCCTTAGCGGATTCCGACTTCTATGGCCACCGCCCTGCTGTCTATATCAATCAACACCTTTGGCGCGGTTCTCAAACAGCCTTTTCACCTTTTCACGAGCGTCGTCTCGAGTAGGCATAACGCTCCTTTCCAGTCCCGATGCGCCTCGGGCAGGCTCAACAAAATTACCGATCCGAAAGACCGTGCAGGCTTGAATAACCTTAATAGACAAATACCGGGATTACCACTCCACCACGACATCGCCTCCGTTGGTCTGTGTCCAGCGGGCGCTACGTAGAGGTAGAGATTATCTTGATGGCATACGCGTATGCCACCCTTGCTCAACAGGTATGCACATGTGCGAGTAACTAGTCATCACTTTTCAGGCGGATTCAGACAGACTTATCGGGCCAATACCCTTAATAGACAAATACCGGGATTACCACTCCACCACGACATCGCCTCCGTTGGTCTGTGTCCAGCGGGCGCTACGTAGAGGTAGAGATTATCTTGATGGCATACGCGTATGCCACCCTTGCTCAACAGGTATGCACATGTGCGAGTAACTAGTCATCACTTTTCAGGCGGATTCAGACAGACTTATCGGGCCAATACCCTTAATAGACAAATACCGGGATTACCACTCCACCACGACATCGCCTCCGTTGGTCTGTGTCCAGCGGGCGCTACGTAGAGGTAAAGATTATCTTGATGGCATACGCGTATGCCACCCTTGCTCAACAGGTATGCACATGTGCGAGTAACTAGTCATCACTTTTCAGGCGGATTCAGACAGAC
>CAXIVS010000173.1:22500-27500 GCA_964035775.1 Osedax frankpressi
ATTCATATTCAATTTCTCCGATATCCTGAAATAACTCGAATACAAATCGTTCGTAATTGTTTCGGTTTATCGGGGAGTTTTATTTAAACGATACTGAATAATCGTTGATTTTGTACATTAAATTGTATTTAGCAACGCATATTGTATTAACCAACTAAGACGATTAATCATGATATCCTTGGCGGCAGTAACTATGACTCTATTAAGGGTATATGACCTGATAAGTCTATATGAATCCGCCTGAAAAGTGATGACTAGTTACTCGCACATGTGCATACCTGTTGAGCAAGGGTGGCATACGCGTATGCCATCAAGATAATCTCTACCTCTACGTAGCGCCCGCTGGACACAGACCAACGGAGGCGATGTCGTGGTGGAGTGGTAATCCCGGTATTTGTCTATTAAGGGTATTGGCCCGATAAGTCTGTCTGAATCCGCCTGAAAAGTGATGACTAGTTACTCGCACATGTGCATACCTGTTGAGCAAGGGTGGCATACGCGTATGCCATCAAAATAATCTCTACCTCTACGTAGCGCCCGCTGGACACAGACCAACGGAGGCGATGTCGTGGTGGAGTGGTAATCCCGGTATTTGTCTATTAAGGGTATTGGCCCGATAGGTCTGTCTGAATCCGCCTGAAAAGTGATGACTAGTTACTCGCACATGTGCATACCTGTTGAGCAAGGGTGGCATACGCGTATGCCATCAAGATAATCTCTACCTCTACGTAGCGCCCGCTGGACACAGACCAACGGAGGCGATGTCGTGGTGGAGTGGTAATCCCGGTATTTGTCTATTAAGGGTATTGGCCCGATAAGTCTGTCTGAATCCGCCTGAAAAGTGATGACTAGTTACTCGCACATGTGCATACCTGTTGAGCAAGGGTGGCATACGCGTATGCCATCAAGATAATCTCTACCTCTACGTAGCGCCCGCTGGACACAGACCAACGGAGGCGATGTCGTGGTGGAGTGGTAATCCCGGTATTTGTCTATTAAGGATATTGGCCCGATAAGTCTGTCTGAATCCGCCTGAAAAGTGATGACTAGTTACTCGCACATGTGCATACCTGTTGAGCAAGGGTGGCATACGCGTATGCCATCAAGATAATCTTTACCTCTACGTAGCGCCCGCTGGACACAGACCAACGGAGGCGATGTCGTGGTGGAGTGGTAATCCCGGTATTTGTCTATTAAGGGTATTGGCCCGATAAGTCTGTCTGAATCCGCCTGAAAAGTGATGACTAGTTACTCGCACATGTGCATACCTGTTGAGCAAGGGTGGCATACGCGTATGCCATCAAGATAATCTCTACCTCTACGTAGCGCCCGCTGGACACAGACCAACGGAGGCGATGTCGTGGTGGAGTGGTAATCCCGGTATTTGTCTATTAAGGATATTGGCCCGATAAGTCTGTCTGAATCCGCCTGAAAAGTGATGACTAGTTACTCGCACATGTGCATACCTGTTGAGCAAGGGTGGCATACGCGTATGCCATCAAGATAATCTTTACCTCTACGTAGCGCCCGCTGGACACAGACCAACGGAGGCGATGTCGTGGTGGAGTGGTAATCCCGGTATTTGTCTATTAAGGGTATTGGCCCGATAAGTCTGTCTGAATCCGCCTGAAAAGTGATGACTAGTTACTCGCACATGTGCATACCTGTTGAGCAAGGGTGGCATACGCGTATGCCATCAAGATAATCTCTACCTCTACGTAGCGCCCGCTGGACACAGACCAACGGAGGCGATGTCGTGGTGGAGTGGTAATCCCGGTATTTGTCTATTAAGGTTATTCAAGCCTGCACGGTCTTTCGGATCGGTAATTTTGTTGAGCCTGCCCGAGGCGCATCGGGACTGGAAAGGAGCGTTATGCCTACTCGAGACGACGCTCGTGAAAAGGTGAAAAGGCTGTTTGAGAACCGCGCCAAAGGTGTTGATTGATATAGACAGCAGGGCGGTGGCCATAGAAGTCGGAATCCGCTAAGGAGTGTGTAACAACTCACCTGCCGAATCAACTAGCCCTTAAAATGAAAGCCGCGGTAACGATATTCTTATGCCGGTGATGAAGCGATATGATTTCTACGCAGTGCTCCGAATGTAAAAGTAATGAAATTCAACCGAACAAGGGTAAACGGCGGGAGTAAATACGATTAAGGTTATCGAAATCTAACATTGTGAACAACGAGCGTAGAGACTAACGTGCGGGTACAAGTTTAACGGAATTTCTATCGAAGATCATACGAATACTATGAGTTTAACGTTAACGTTAACGTTAACGTTAACGTTAACAGACAAAGTTTAATATCGAGGACCCGAAGACGAAGTTTAATATCGAGGACCCGAAGACGAAGTTTAATATCGAGAACCCGAAGACGAAGTTTAATATCGAGGACCCGAAGACGAAGTTTAATATCGAGAACCCGAAGACGAAGTTTAATATCGAGGACCCGAAGACGAAGTTTAATATCGAGGACTCGAAGACGAAGTTGAATTAATTGGTGAAAGTTGATTGCGGGTGTTATTAAATTTACTTTAATAATACACATTTCAGCCGAAACCAAACCCTGAGCATTAAAATACAAAACATTTTAAATTTTGATGCTTCGGGGGGGGGTGGGGGTGATATTTTTTTAAATATTTATTATAAGGTTTTTATGTCGGGTTTTTTTTACGACCATAAAAATTAATAAAATATTTACAAATACAAAAATTAAAAAAAATTTTAAGGATACAAAAAATTTACGAGTTAAAAAATTTACAAGTAAAAAATTTTTACAAGTTCGAAAATTTTTATAATTGCGAAAAATTAATAAAATATTTACAAATACAAAAATTAAAAAAAATTTAAGGATACAAAAATTTTACGAGTTAAAAAATTTACAAGTAAAAAATTTTTACAAGTTCGAAAATTTTTATAATTGCGAAAAATTAATAAAATATTTACAAATACAAAAATTTTAAAAAAATTTACAAGTAAAAAATTTTTACAAGTTCGAAAAGTTTTATAATTACGAAAAATTAAGAACATTTTTTTTAGAGTCAAAATTTTTCGAATTTTCACAATTAATAAAATATTCACGTGTACAAAAATGTTAAAAATATCCAACTTTGAAAATTTTCACAAATCAGAAATAATTATAAAATGTTCGGAAGTACTTTACGTATAAAAAACCATTTCACCATGATAAAATCATAGTGAAATGGTTAAAATTTTTAGATAATCAAAGCTAGTCAAAACAATTTTCATTTGTATCAATGCAATTTTTACTTATGCAAGTAAATCAAACCAATTCACCGTGATATAATCGCAGTGGAAAGGTTTATTATTTCACCAATAAGCAAATAATTAATTAGGCAAACCTAACTAATCGAAGAGAAAACTATTTTGATTTCGCATATAGGCAACGAATTAATTAGGCGAACCTAACTATTCGTGTTCTGAGACGGACTAAGAGTTTTCAACTCGGTAAACAATTAATTAGGCAAACCTAACTAATCGAAGAGAAAACTATTTTGATTTCGCATATAGGCAACGAATTAATTAGGCGAACCTAACTATTCGTGTTCTGAGACGGACTAAGAGTTTTCAACTCGGTAAACAATTAATTAGGCAAAACTAACTAATCGAAGAGAAAACTATTTTGATTTCCCATATAGGCAACGAATTAATTAGGCGAACCTAACTATTCGTGTTCTGAGACGGACTAAGAGTTTTCAACTCGGTAAACAATTAATTAGGCAAACCTAACTAATCGAAGAGAAAACTATTTTGATTTCGCATATAGGCAACGAATTAATTAGGCGAACCTAACTATTCGTGTTCTGAGACGGACTAAGAGTTTTCAACTCGGTAAACAATTAATTAGGCAAACCTAACTAATCGAAGAGAAAACTATTTTGATTTCCCATATAGGCAACGAATTAATTAGGCGAACCTAACTATTCGTGTTCTGAGACGGACTAAGAGTTTTCAACTCGGTAAACAATTAATTAGGCAAACCTAACTAATCGAAGAGAAAACTATTTTGATTTCGCATATAGGCAACGAATTAATTAGGCGAACCTAACTATTCGTGTTCTGAGACGGACTAAGAGTTTTCAACTCGGTAAACAATTAATTAGGCAAACCTAACTAATCGAAGAGAAAACTATTTTGATTTCGCATATAGGCAACGAATTAATTAGGCGAACCTAACTATTCGTGTTCTGAGACGGACTAAGAGTTTTCAACTCGGTAAACAATTAATTAGGCAAACCTAACTAATCGAAGAGAAAACTATTTTGATTTCGCATATAGGCAACGAATTAATTAGGCGAACCTAACTATTCGTGTTCTGAGACGGACTAAGAGTTTTCAACTCGGTAAACAATTAATTAGGCAAACCTAACTAATCGAAGAGAAAACTATTTTGATTTCGCATATAGGCAACGAATTAATTAGGCGAACCTAACTATTCGTGTTCTGAGACGGACTAAGAGTTTTCAACTCGGTAAACAATTAATTAGGCAAACCTAACTAATCGAAGAGAAAACTATTTTGATTTCGCATATAGGCAACGAATTAATTAGGCGAACCTAACTATTCGTGTTCTGAGACGGACTAAGAGTTTTCAACTCGGTAAACAATTAATTAGGCAAAACTAACTAATCGAAGAGAAAACTATTTTGATTTCCCATATAGGCAACGAATTAATTAGGCGAACCTAACTATTCGTGTTCTGAGAAGGACTAAGAGTTTTCAACTCGGTAAACAATTAATTAGGCAAACCTAACTAATCGAAGAGAAAACTATTTTGATTTCGCATATAGGCAACGAATTAATTAGGCGAACCTAACTATTCGTGTTCTGAGACGGACTAAGAGTTTTCAACTCGGTAAACAATTAATTAGGCAAACCTAACTAATCGAAGAGAAAACTATTTTGATTTCCCATATAGGCAACGAATTAATTAGGCGAACCTAACTATTCGTGTTCTGAGACGGACTAAGAGTTTTC
>CAXIVS010000173.1:32500-34225 GCA_964035775.1 Osedax frankpressi
CGGAGCGGACTTCCTCCACCGATATCAGATTGTTGATGGTGTTGCTGTCACTTATTATTTCATCCAGTTTCCCAGTGAAAGGAGGTGACTCGGCAGACATGATGTTGCCCCAGAACTCCAACATCTTCTCCATACTTAAGTTAGGACTAATACTATTATTGTTAACCAAGGGTTCACTATTTACAATTCTACGTAAGAGTGTGGAACGATCGACTGTGAATAAGCGCTGCGCGGTTACGAATGAGTCTCGTTTGGCCCGTCGCTTCTCATTTCGCTTACTCGTCATTGGTCGATCATTGCCACGCCCCTTTTTGTCGCGCCCACGTGGCTTACTAGAATTGTCGCGGCCTGACCGTGCACGGCTAATTGGATTGATGTCCAGATCGTTCATTAGACGACTCTCGATTACCTCGGGTATAAGTGACGTGGCTTGGATATTAGGCGTATCAATTAGGGCGGTGCACTCGAAAGCATGGTCAGCCGAGACGGTCGCTCTGTCATGTCGCCGCCCCGGCGCGGCCTGGACTATACCGCTTGTGCATTGATCGCCAGCACGTGCTAGTTGTGACCTAGTTCTAATAAGGCGTATATTAGTACTGTGTACACTAGCATATGTACTACCTAAATTATTTTTAGGTTTTTGTATTGCCAAATTTCTATCCAAACTTTCGCACTGGTAATCTGTAACATTATTCAATGGTGCGTCCGTAGATCCTTGGACACTCTCAAGATTAGAATCTACGGTGGTACCAGCTACTGGGATAGTTACTTCTATATCTCGCTTACTTTTTCTATTATAGCCCTTCTTATTTAAACTATTATTATTAGCTACAATATTTTCTAAATAATCATTATCTATTAAGATTTGTAGGTTATAATTATCTTCGCTTAAGAGGGAATCTATTAGGCATTGGTTAAGGGGTTTTGCTTTCTTAAAACTATTAATAATAGTGCTAATATGGTTAGGTGTGGTGGGCTGCGCGAGTACGATGCATGGCTGAGTTAGGTTAGTTAAGTCGTCATTACTAGTTAGTTGGTTTTCAGGAATATTATTTCTACTTCTAAGTCGAGTTTGGTATGTGGATTGTTTAGTTGTAATGGGGTTCGTTATGGGACAATTATTTTGTATAGTATGGTTAGCTATACGTAAGTCGTTAATTAATTTACGGTAACCAGATGATTTTCTATGCGATTTGATAGATTCAAGACTGCGGTAAGGGAATAGTTCCGCGAGTTTCATGTTTACATTTCTTACATTGAGTTTTATCTCTGCATCTGCGAGTATCTTCTCTTCTGATGGGTTCCACGTGCGGTGACTCAGCTTACTATTAGTGGTACGGTTTTGCTGAGATTTTGCCACGTGGTATTCTTTGGGATGGGCCGATCGCTGATGAAGGCTCAGTCCTCGTACCCCCCGGAAACTCCTATCACACATGCTGCATGGGGTCATCATTGCTGTGCTATCCATCGGACTAGTCAGACTACAATCTTGAATAAGACTGTAGCGTTATGTGTTGTGGAATACTGACTAGATAGAGTACAATATCTGTACTCCGTGTAAAAATAATTATACACGAGGAATCAAAAACACGACCGTACTGGACGGGGTCGCTCATTCGAATGAGCCTTAAGTACGGTCGTGTTTTTGATTCCTCGTGTATAATTATTTTTACACGGAGTACAGATATTGTACTCTATCTAGTCAGTATTCCACAACACATAACG
>CAXIVS010000176.1:10000-17500 GCA_964035775.1 Osedax frankpressi
TTTTTTTTTTTTTTTTGTTAGCTACCGATTTTGACTCGTTTTGTTCTAACTAGTGTAAATAGCTATGTCGCAACTTTTTCTTTTCAATTGTTAAAAAGTTATAGGCGGTTGAAAATTTTTTTTTTTTTTTTAGACCTCAATAACTCCTAAAGTAATGCGAATTATATGACCATTCTAACTGTCCGACCTTATATTAATACGAAGATAATTATTTAATTAAAAAAAGTACAATATTTTTTTTGAAAATTTTTTTAGTCGCCGTCAAAGTCAAATTTTCAAAAAATCGAGCTCGAAGCTCCGATTTTTGCGAAAAAAGCTTGTTCACGGGCAAGGGAAAAAAGTATCGTGTTAAGCAGCCGCTTTTTTTTTTTTTTTTTTCTAAAATGCCGTAATAGGTGGGGAAAATTAAAAAAAAATTTTTTTTCATGGACCCGAATAACTTAGTCAAATTTTTTTAGAATTTTTTTTACAAAAATTAAATCAATTAAAAAAAAAAAAAATCCTGTTATATTACCGCATTTTAAAGGAAAAAAAAAAAAAAAAAAAAACCTTTGCAATTATATATATTTTTTAAAAAATCGAGTTCGACGCTCCGAAATTCGCCAAAAAGAGATTAGATTGGGCATTAAAAAAAGGTTTGTTCAACAGCCGCTATTTTTATAATTTGTTTTCTAAAATGCCGTAATAAGTCGGGAGAATTAAAAAAAAATTTCCATGAAGCCGAATAACTTAGTAAAATTTTTTGTGAATTTTTTTTATAAAATTTGACTAAGTTTTTCGGCTCCATGGAAATTTTTTTTTTTTTAATTCTCCCCACTTATTACGGCATTTTAGAGAGAGGAAAAAAAAAAAAGCGGCTGCTTAACACGATACTTTTTTCCCTTGCCCGTGAACAAGCTTTTTTCGCAAAAATCGGAGCTTCGAGCTCGATTTTTTGAAAATTTGAGTAGGACGGAGACTAAAAAAATTTTCAAAAAAAATATTGTACTTTTTTTAATTAAATAATTATCTTCGTATTAATATAAGGTCGGACAGTTTGAATGGTCATACAATTCGCATTACTTTAAGAGTTATTGAGGTCTAAAAAAAAAAAAACAAAAATTCAACCGCCTATAACTTTTTAACAATTGATAAGTAAAAGTTGCGACATAGCTATTTACACTAGTTAGAACAGAACGAATCATAATCCGTAGCTAACTAAAAAAAAAAAAAAAAAAGTCGTCAACTGCACCTATGTCAAAAATTGAAAAAAACACGTATTTTTTCGCGAGGAGGCCCACGGGCCTCAAAAAAAAAAATTTTCGAGACAAAAAATTTTTTTTTATTAAATATTCATATTTATTCATATTCAATTTCTCCGATATCCTGAAATAACTCGAATACAAATCGTTCGTAATTGTTTCGGTTTATCGGGGAGTTTTATTTAAACGATACTGAATAATCGTTGATTTTGTACATTAAATTGTATTTAGCAACGCATATTGTATTAACCAACTAAGACGATTAATCATGATATCCTTGGCGGCAGTAACTATGACTCTATTAAGGGTATATGACCCGATAAGTCTATATGAATCCGCCTGAAAAGTGATGACTAGTTACTCGCACATGTGCATACCTGTTGAGCAAGGGTGGCATACGCGTATGCCATCAAGATAATCTCTACCTCTACGTAGCGCCCGCTGGACACAGACCAACGGAGGCGATGTCGTGGTGGAGTGGTAATCCCGGTATTTGTCTATTAAGGGTATTGGCCCGATAAGTCTGTCTGAATCCGCCTGAAAAGTGATGACTAGTTACTCGCACATGTGCATACCTGTTGAGCAAGGGTGGCATACGCGTATGCCATCAAGATAATCTTTACCTCTACGTAGCGCCCGCTGGACACAGACCAACGGAGGCGATGTCGTGGTGGAGTGGTAATCCCGGTATTTGTCTATTAAGGGTATTGGCCCGATAAGTCTGTCTGAATCCGCCTGAAAAGTGATGACTAGTTACTCGCACATGTGCATACCTGTTGAGCAAGGGTGGCATACGCGTATGCCATCAAGATAATCTTTACCTCTACGTAGCGCCCGCTGGACACAGACCAACGGAGGCGATGTCGTGGTGGAGTGGTAATCCCGGTATTTGTCTATTAAGGGTATTGGCCCGATAAGTCTGTCTGAATCCGCCTGAAAAGTGATGACTAGTTACTCGCACATGTGCATACCTGTTGAGCAAGGGTGGCATACGCGTATGCCATCAAGATAATCTCTACCTCTACGTAGCGCCCGCTGGACACAGACCAACGGAGGCGATGTCGTGGTGGAGTGGTAATCCCGGTATTTGTCTATTAAGGTTATTCAAGCCTGCACGGTCTTTCGGATCGGTAATTTTGTTGAGCCTGCCCGAGGCGCATCGGGACTGGAAAGGAGCGTTATGCCTACTCGAGACGACGCTCGTGAAAAGGTGAAAAGGCTGTTTGAGAACCGCGCCAAAGGTGTTGATTGATATAGACAGCAGGGCGGTGGCCATAGAAGTCGGAATCCGCTAAGGAGTGTGTAACAACTCACCTGCCGAATCAACTAGCCCTTAAAATGAAAGCCGCGGTAACGATATTCTTATGCCGGTGATGAAGCGATATGATTTCTACGCAGTGCTCCGAATGTAAAAGTAATGAAATTCAACCGAACAAGGGTAAACGGCGGGAGTAAATACGATTAAGGTTATCGAAATCTAACATTGTGAACAACGAGCGTAGAGACTAACGTGCGGGTACAAGTTTAACGGAATTTCTATCGAAGATCATACGAATACTATGAGTTTAACGTTAACGTTAACGTTAACGTTAACGTTAACAGACAAAGTTTAATATCGAGGACCCGAAGACGAAGTTTAATATCGAGGACCCGAAGACGAAGTTTAATATCGAGAACCCGAAGACGAAGTTTAATATCGAGGACCCGAAGACGAAGTTTAATATCGAGAACCCGAAGACGAAGTTTAATATCGAGGACCCGAAGACGAAGTTTAATATCGAGGACTCGAAGACGAAGTTGAATTAATTGGTGAAAGTTGATTGCGGGTGTTATTAAATTTACTTTAATAATACACATTTCAGCCGAAACCAAACCCTGAGCATTAAAATACAAAACATTTTAAATTTTGATGCTTCGGGGGGGGGGGTGGGGGTTTTTTTTTGTTAGCTACCGATTTTGACTCGTTTTGTTCTAACTAGTGTAAATAGCTATGTCGCAACTTTTTCTTTTCAATTGTTAAAAAGTTATAGGCGGTTGAAAATTTTTTTTTTTTTTTTTAGACCTCAATAACTCCTAAAGTAATGCGAATTATATGACCATTCTAACTGTCCGACCTTATATTAATACGAAGATAATTATTTAATTAAAAAAAGTACAATATTTTTTTTGAAAATTTTTTTAGTCGCCGTCAAAGTCAAATTTTCAAAAAATCGAGCTCGAAGCTCCGATTTTTGCGAAAAAAGCTTGTTCACGGGCAAGGGAAAAAAGTATCGTGTTAAGCAGCCGCTTTTTTTTTTTTTTTTTTCTAAAATGCCGTAATAGGTGGGGAAAATTAAAAAAAAATTTTTTTTCATGGACCCGAATAACTTAGTCAAATTTTTTTAGAATTTTTTTTACAAAAATTAAATCAATTAAAAAAAAAAAAAATCCTGTTATATTACCGCATTTTAAAGGAAAAAAAAAAAAAAAAAAAAACCTTTGCAATTATATATATTTTTTAAAAAATCGAGTTCGACGCTCCGAAATTCGCCAAAAAGAGATTAGATTGGGCATTAAAAAAAGGTTTGTTCAACAGCCGCTATTTTTATAATTTGTTTTCTAAAATGCCGTAATAAGTCGGGAGAATTAAAAAAAAATTTCCATGAAGCCGAATAACTTAGTAAAATTTTTTGTGAATTTTTTTTATAAAATTTGACTAAGTTTTTCGGCTCCATGGAAATTTTTTTTTTTTTAATTCTCCCCACTTATTACGGCATTTTAGAGAGAGGAAAAAAAAAAAAGCGGCTGCTTAACACGATACTTTTTTCCCTTGCCCGTGAACAAGCTTTTTTCGCAAAAATCGGAGCTTCGAGCTCGATTTTTTGAAAATTTGAGTAGGACGGAGACTAAAAAAATTTTCAAAAAAAATATTGTACTTTTTTTAATTAAATAATTATCTTCGTATTAATATAAGGTCGGACAGTTTGAATGGTCATACAATTCGCATTACTTTAAGAGTTATTGAGGTCTAAAAAAAAAAAAACAAAAATTCAACCGCCTATAACTTTTTAACAATTGATAAGTAAAAGTTGCGACATAGCTATTTACACTAGTTAGAACAGAACGAATCATAATCCGTAGCTAACTAAAAAAAAAAAAAAAAAAGTCGTCAACTGCACCTATGTCAAAAATTGAAAAAAACACGTATTTTTTCGCGAGGAGGCCCACGGGCCTCAAAAAAAAAAATTTTCGAGACAAAAAATTTTTTTTTATTAAATATTCATATTTATTCATATTCAATTTCTCCGATATCCTGAAATAACTCGAATACAAATCGTTCGTAATTGTTTCGGTTTATCGGG
The DNA here is from genome assembly GCA_964035775.1 of Osedax frankpressi. Classification (NCBI taxonomy): domain Eukaryota; kingdom Metazoa; phylum Annelida; class Polychaeta; order Sabellida; family Siboglinidae; genus Osedax; species Osedax frankpressi. The sequence continues at coordinate 14,583 of CAXIVS010000176.1, forward strand.
GAGTTTTATTTAAACGATACTGAATAATCGTTGATTTTGTACATTAAATTGTATTTAGCAACGCATATTGTATTAACCAACTAAGACGATTAATCATGATATCCTTGGCGGCAGTAACTATGACTCTATTAAGGGTATATGACCCGATAAGTCTATATGAATCCGCCTGAAAAGTGATGACTAGTTACTCGCACATGTGCATACCTGTTGAGCAAGGGTGGCATACGCGTATGCCATCAAGATAATCTCTACCTCTACGTAGCGCCCGCTGGACACAGACCAACGGAGGCGATGTCGTGGTGGAGTGGTAATCCCGGTATTTGTCTATTAAGGGTATTGGCCCGATAAGTCTGTCTGAATCCGCCTGAAAAGTGATGACTAGTTACTCGCACATGTGCATACCTGTTGAGCAAGGGTGGCATACGCGTATGCCATCAAGATAATCTTTACCTCTACGTAGCGCCCGCTGGACACAGACCAACGGAGGCGATGTCGTGGTGGAGTGGTAATCCCGGTATTTGTCTATTAAGGGTATTGGCCCGATAAGTCTGTCTGAATCCGCCTGAAAAGTGATGACTAGTTACTCGCACATGTGCATACCTGTTGAGCAAGGGTGGCATACGCGTATGCCATCAAGATAATCTTTACCTCTACGTAGCGCCCGCTGGACACAGACCAACGGAGGCGATGTCGTGGTGGAGTGGTAATCCCGGTATTTGTCTATTAAGGGTATTGGCCCGATAAGTCTGTCTGAATCCGCCTGAAAAGTGATGACTAGTTACTCGCACATGTGCATACCTGTTGAGCAAGGGTGGCATACGCGTATGCCATCAAGATAATCTCTACCTCTACGTAGCGCCCGCTGGACACAGACCAACGGAGGCGATGTCGTGGTGGAGTGGTAATCCCGGTATTTGTCTATTAAGGTTATTCAAGCCTGCACGGTCTTTCGGATCGGTAATTTTGTTGAGCCTGCCCGAGGCGCATCGGGACTGGAAAGGAGCGTTATGCCTACTCGAGACGACGCTCGTGAAAAGGTGAAAAGGCTGTTTGAGAACCGCGCCAAAGGTGTTGATTGATATAGACAGCAGGGCGGTGGCCATAGAAGTCGGAATCCGCTAAGGAGTGTGTAACAACTCACCTGCCGAATCAACTAGCCCTTAAAATGAAAGCCGCGGTAACGATATTCTTATGCCGGTGATGAAGCGATATGATTTCTACGCAGTGCTCCGAATGTAAAAGTAATGAAATTCAACCGAACAAGGGTAAACGGCGGGAGTAAATACGATTAAGGTTATCGAAATCTAACATTGTGAACAACGAGCGTAGAGACTAACGTGCGGGTACAAGTTTAACGGAATTTCTATCGAAGATCATACGAATACTATGAGTTTAACGTTAACGTTAACGTTAACGTTAACGTTAACAGACAAAGTTTAATATCGAGGACCCGAAGACGAAGTTTAATATCGAGGACCCGAAGACGAAGTTTAATATCGAGAACCCGAAGACGAAGTTTAATATCGAGGACCCGAAGACGAAGTTTAATATCGAGAACCCGAAGACGAAGTTTAATATCGAGGACCCGAAGACGAAGTTTAATATCGAGGACTCGAAGACGAAGTTGAATTAATTGGTGAAAGTTGATTGCGGGTGTTATTAAATTTACTTTAATAATACACATTTCAGCCGAAACCAAACCCTGAGCATTAAAATACAAAACATTTTAAATTTTGATGCTTCGGGGGGGGGGTGGGGGTGATATTTTTTTAAATATTTATTATAAGGTTTTTATGTCGGGTTTTTTTTACGACCATAAAAATTAATAAAATATTTACAAATACAAAAATTAAAAAAAATTTTAAGGATACAAAAAATTTACGAGTTAAAAAATTTACAAGTAAAAAATTTTTACAAGTTCGAAAATTTTTATAATTGCGAAAAATTAATAAAATATTTACAAATACAAAAATTAAAAAAAATTTAAGGATACAAAAATTTTACGAGTTAAAAAATTTACAAGTAAAAAATTTTTACAAGTTCGAAAATTTTTATAATTGCGAAAAATTAATAAAATATTTACAAATACAAAAATTTTAAAAAAATTTACAAGTAAAAAATTTTTACAAGTTCGAAAAGTTTTATAATTACGAAAAATTAAGAACATTTTTTTTAGAGTCAAAATTTTTCGAATTTTCACAATTAATAAAATATTCACGTGTACAAAAATGTTAAAAATATCCAACTTTGAAAATTTTCACAAATCAGAAATAATTATAAAATGTTCGGAAGTACTTTACGTATAAAAAACCATTTCACCATGATAAAATCATAGTGAAATGGTTAAAATTTTTAGATAATCAAAGCTAGTCAAAACAATTTTCATTTGTATCAATGCAATTTTTACTTATGCAAGTAAATCAAACCAATTCACCGTGATATAATCGCAGTGGAAAGGTTTATTATTTCACCAATAAGCAAATAATTAATTAGGCAAACCTAACTAATCGAAGAGAAAACTATTTTGATTTCGCATATAGGCAACGAATTAATTAGGCGAACCTAACTATTCGTGTTCTGAGACGGACTAAGAGTTTTCAACTCGGTAAACAATTAATTAGGCAAACCTAACTAATCGAAGAGAAAACTATTTTGATTTCGCATATAGGCAACGAATTAATTAGGCGAACCTAACTATTCGTGTTCTGAGACGGACTAAGAGTTTTCAACTCGGTAAACAATTAATTAGGCAAACCTAACTAATCGAAGAGAAAACTATTTTGATTTCGCATATAGGCAACGAATTAATTAGGCGAACCTAACTATTCGTGTTCTGAGACGGACTAAGAGTTTTCAACTCGGTAAACAATTAATTAGGCAAAACTAACTAATCGAAGAGAAAACTATTTTGATTTCCC
>CAXIVS010000176.1:22500-25000 GCA_964035775.1 Osedax frankpressi
CTATAATATTCTTCAGCAAGAAAATATTTTCTGCTATCCCATCTCGTCGCTGGAAGGCTTTTTGTCTGATATTTAGTTCTATGCAACGCTCTAGTCTACATGCTAATATCTTATGGAATAATCTAGCACTAATGGAGCTTACTGTTATAGGTCTAAATTCAGACGGTTTGCCGGGCCGTGGTACCTTTGGAATTAATGTAGTTAGTCCATCCTTAAATGATGTGGGACAAATAGTGGAGTTTAGGTAGATGTTGAATCGCTGGGTCAATGTCTCTACGCCGACTTTCAACAGATCAGCTTTACGGAGTCTGTCCAGTCCGGGAGCTCCAGCATATAGCGCTTTTAGCCCGGAGCGGACTTCCTCCACCGATATCAGATTGTTGATGGTGTTGCTGTCACTTATTATTTCATCCAGTTTCCCAGTGAAAGGAGGTGACTCGGCAGACATGATGTTGCCCCAGAACTCCAACATCTTCTCCATACTTAAGTTAGGACTAATACTATTATTGTTAACCAAGGGTTCACTATTTACAATTCTACGTAAGAGTGTGGAACGATCGACTGTGAATAAGCGCTGCGCGGTTACGAATGAGTCTCGTTTGGCCCGTCGCTTCTCATTTCGCTTACTCGTCATTGGTCGATCATTGCCACGCCCCTTTTTGTCGCGCCCACGTGGCTTACTAGAATTGTCGCGGCCTGACCGTGCACGGCTAATTGGATTGATGTCCAGATCGTTCATTAGACGACTCTCGATTACCTCGGGTATAAGTGACGTGGCTTGGATATTAGGCGTATCAATTAGGGCGGTGCACTCGAAAGCATGGTCAGCCGAGACGGTCGCTCTGTCATGTCGCCGCCCCGGCGCGGCCTGGACTATACCGCTTGTGCATTGATCGCCAGCACGTGCTAGTTGTGACCTAGTTCTAATTAGGCGTATATTAGTACTGTGTACACTAGCATATGTACTACCTAAATTATTTTTAGGTTTTTGTATTGCCAAATTTCTATCCAAACTTTCGCACTGGTAATCTGTAACATTATTCAATGGTGCGTCCGTAGATCCTTGGACACTCTCAAGATTAGAATCTACGGTGGTACCAGCTACTGGGATAGTTACTTCTATATCTCGCTTACTTTTTCTATTATAGCCCTTCTTATTTAAACTATTATTATTAGCTACAATATTTTCTAAATAATCATTATCTATTAAGGTTTGTAGGTTATAATTATCTTCGCTTAAGAGGGAATCTATTAGACATTGGTTAAGGGGTTTTGCTTTCTTAAAACTATTAATAATAGTGCTAATATGGTTAGGTGTGGTGGGCTGCGCGAGTACGATGCATGGCTGAGTTAGGTTAGTTAAGTCGTCATTACTAGTTAGTTGGTTTTCAGGAATATTATTTCTACTTCTAAGTCGAGTTTGGTATGTGGATTGTTTAGTTGTAATGGGGTTCGTTATGGGACAATTATTTTGTATAGTATGGTTAGCTATACGTAAGTCGTTAATTAATTTACGGTAACCAGATGATTTTCTATGCGATTTGATAGATTCAAGACTGCGGTAAGGGAATAGTTCCGCGAGTTTCATGTTTACATTTCTTACATTGAGTTTTATCTCTGCATCTGCGAGTATCTTCTCTTCTGATGGGTTCCACGTGCGGTGACTCAGCTTACTATTAGTGGTACGGTTTTGCTGAGATTTTGCCACGTGGTATTCTTTGGGATGGGCCGATCGCTGATGAAGGCTCAGTCCTCGTACCCCCCGGAAACTCCTATCACACATGCTGCATGGGGTCATCATTGCTGTGCTATCCATCGGACTAGTCAGACTACAATCTTGAATAAGACTGTAGTGAATGGAAAAATTCACAAAAAATTTTACTAAGTTATTCGGCTTCATGGAAATTTTTTTTTAATTCTCCCGACTTATTACGGCATTTTAGAAAACAAATTATAAAAATAGCGGCTGTTGAACAAACCTTTTTTTAATGCCCAATCTAATCTCTTTTTGGCGAATTTCGGAGCGTCGAACTCGATTTTTTAAAAAATATATATAATTGCAAAGGTTTTTTTTTTTTTTTTTTTTCCTTTAAAATGCGGTAATATAACAGGATTTTTTTTTTTTTTAATTGATTTAATTTTTGTAAAAAAAATTCTAAAAAAATTTGACTAAGTTATTCGGGTCCATGGAAATTTTTTTTTTTTTAATTCTCCCCACTTATTACGGCATTTTAGAGAGAGGAAAAAAAAAAAAGCGGCTGCTTAACACGATACTTTTTTCCCTTGCCCGTGAACAAGCTTTTTTCGCAAAAATCGGAGCTTCGAGCTCGATTTTTTGAAAATTTGAATTTGACGGCGACTAAAAAAATTTTCAAAAAAAATATTGTACTTTTTTTAATTAAATAATTATCTTCGTATTAATATAAGGTCGGACAGTTAGAATGGTCATATAATTCGCATTACTTTAGGAGTTATTGAGGTCTAAAAAAAAAAAAAAAAT
>CAXIVS010000177.1:0-13945 GCA_964035775.1 Osedax frankpressi
GGTACTTGTGTCCATGATTCTCTGTCCATACATCCATGGTACTGGGTAACATGATACTCTGTCCAAACATCCATGGTACTGTGTTCCATGATACTCTGTCCATACATCCATGGTACTGTGTCCATGATACTCTGTCCATATATCCATGGTACTGTGTCCATGATACTCTGTCCAAACATCAATGGTACTGTGTCCATGATACTCTGTCCATACATCCATGGTACTGTGTCCATGATACTCTGTCCATACATCCATGGTACTGTGTCCATGATACTCTGTCCAAACATCCATGGTACTGTGTCCACGATACTCTGTCCATACATCCATGGTACTGTGTCCATGATACTCTGTCCATACATCCATGGTACTGTGTCCATGATACTCTGTCCATATATCCATGGTACTGTGTCCATGATACCCTGTCCATACCTCCATGGTACTGTGTCCACGATACTCTGTCCATACATCCATGGTACTGTGTCCATGATACTCTGTCCATATATCCATGGTACTGTGTCCATGATACCCTGTCCATACCTCCATGGTACTGTGTCCATGATACTCTGTCCATATATCCATGAAATGGTATTCATATATTATCCATAGTGTGTCCCTACATTGGATGATATATTATCTGTAGTGTGTTCATATGTCAATGATACCGTGTCCATAGATCCATGATATTCAATCCATGACTGCATTCATACATCCATGATAATATGTCCATATATGATCCATGATACATACATCCATGATACTATGTCCATATATCTGTGATACTCTGTTCATACATCTATGATACTGTGTTCTTATATCCATAATACTGTGTTCATACATCTATGATACTGTTTTCTTATATCCATAATACTGTGTCCTTATATCAATGATACTGTGACCATACATCCATGATACTGTGTCCATACATCCATGATACTGTGTCTATACATATATGACTGCATCCAAACATCCACTATACTATGTCCGTATATTATCCATGATGCTGTGTCCATATACTTGCATGATACTTCATCTATACATCCAAAATAATAATGCTTTCATACATCCATGATGTTGTGTCCATGCTATATTACATCCTTGAATCAGTGTTTGTCTGTGTTGATTGAGAACCATGGTCTAGTGTCCATTTGTGTCCATCAAGAGCCATGGTCTTGTGTCCATTCATGTCCATCAAGAGCCATGGTCTAGTATACATTCATATCCATCAAGAGCCATGGTCTAGTGTCCATTCATGTCCATCAAGAGCCATGGTCTTGTGTCCATTCATGTCCATCAAGAGCCATGGTCCAGCGTCCATTCATGCCCATCAAGAGCCATGGTCCAGTATCCATTCATGTCCATCAAGAGCCATGGTCTAGTGTCCATTCATGTCCATCAAGAGCCATGGTCTAGTGTCCATTCATGTCCATCAAGAGCCATGGTCTAGTATACATTCATGTCCATCAAGAGCCATGGTCTTGTGTCCATTCATGTCCATCAAGAGCCATGGTCTTGTGTCCATTCATGTCCATCAAGAGCCATGGTCCAGCGTCCATTCATGCCCATCAAGAGCCATGGTCCAGTATCCATTCATGTCCATCAAGAGCCATGGTCTAGTGTCCATTTGTGTGCATTGAGAGCCATGGTATCCATTCATGTCCATCAAGAGCCATGGTTCAGTATCCATTTGTGTCCATTGAGAGCCATGGTCTAGTGTCCATTTGTGTCCATTGAGAGCCATGGTGTAGTGTCCATTTGTGTCCTTTGTGAGCCATTGTCTAGTGTCCATTCATGTCCATTGAGAGCCATAGTCTCATGGTTAGATCACCCAACTAGTAACGAGACGATGGCAGTCTCGATCACTCCACCTGCTGCCAGTTTAAAAAGTAATCAGTTTTATTCATCCACTTTGCTTGTGTTTTGTAAGGGCACTGTACCAGGTCTTGTACTGCTGTAGGTATGTGTGCATGAAAAAATGACAGATCACCCACAAGGAAATGGATATACCTGCTGTGGACTCAGAGAGCTAGGGAACCTTCATATGTCTTTATATATTTGTGTATGTTTGGTGGAATTATACTAATCTCAACCATACTCCATTTATATGTGACTTAACAGAGGTTTCAGCTGTAACAAAATACTTTTAAGATGTACAGTACAGTGTCCATGTGTCCATGGTATTGCCATTGTTGTGGACTTTAGCAGCCTTCCCATGATGCAGTCTTCCCATCACTCAAGCGGTTTGTTTACCTACCTTCCTGCACCGAGAGTTGAACAAATCACGTGCCCAACACACACGTTCAGTCTCTCAGTGTTCACCACACCCAGTGACCCACCAAGTTAGAAATAACAACAACCCAACTGTGATGACTTTACAGCCAAAACAAATGTCTCAAAGAGGATTTTCATGACCGACAAAAGTGGCTGAATTTCGGCTGCAGAAAATGTGCACTTTTTGCACCAATGAAATGTCACTTATCATAATGGCCTCCGTATCCTATGGATAAAATGGCAACATTCAAGATGATTAGGAAGTCACAGGCAGATAAACATCTTTGTCTAAGTTAAGAAGCGGATTACTTGTTGTATACACAATTACACCCTACGCTGTCAAACTGCCAACTTAGCCAGCAATCATGCCGTGGAGTAGTACTACTATAAGTACTACTAGAAGTACTACTGGAAGTACTCACAGCAGCTGCTGCAGCCTGTCATAGATGGGCCTTTGTCTTGAGAAGTAACAGCTAAGACAGCTATAGCATCCTACCTGTGTAACAGCTTGTAGTAACATGCAGTAACAAGCAGTAACATGCAGCGAGTGTTGATATCAGAACCCTGTGGGTCTATCCACGGCAGAGGCAATCCTTCCCTCTTCCCTTGCACTCAGCTTCTGCCTTCATAACTGCCAATATTTCCTTCCTAAAACCTGTGGGAAGTTCACTCGGGGGAGTCCATGTGTCAGTAGGGGTGTTGGGTTGTGTGATGAAGTATTGCAATAAGATCCTTCCTGCAGGGGTAGGGATGGATGTGGGGTAAATTAACACACCTGGTGTGTTTCAGTGAGTAGTGGCTGCCATCAAACATGTCAATCTGCTGCTGTTGCTTCTGTCCTCTGGGCAAAGGCAACTTAGACAACATTTCTCATTTTATGTTATCTTCTAATTAAATTTGCAGTAACAAGGCACCAAAGCTATCTCATAATCTGTCTATAAAATGCCATCCTCAGTGTTGTAATGCACAACAAATGAGGTTTCTTGATTACACTGTAATCTGTAGTGGGAATAATTTCTTACCAATTTCTGTAGCATGTTTAATCAGTATGTATAAATCAGAGATTCGACTTTGATTGGGTATTGTCAGATCCAGTGAAAAATTATTTGTTTGTCGAATGATTTAACTGCTAAGAGTTAATAAAATCAGCTACATGACATGTAATAACTACTAGAGAGACATGTTCTCGCAAAATGAAGCTAACATGAGACATACAAATCAATGGATTCATAAGAATCGATAAATTTATTTTGTTCTAGATTGTGGAATAAATGAACTACTTATTATTAAAGGTACATGATGTTAGTATGTAAAAACATAACTGACAACCGTAGTGCACAATTGTTGGATTCTTGATAACCTAATCATTCATTGTTCATTTCATTGCCTGTAACATTTGCTTCTGATGGCTTCCTGTGGGAGCATATCACTTGTTATTTCATTGTTGGGGTGGCCACTAGACTGAACACATTTAGATGTACAGTGTAGCCCAAACATTCACTGTGACTAAAATACAGGGAGAGGTAGGATCATACGATTAAAGGCCACAACATTTTCATCTAAAATAACCATGAAATATGAGTTGTTTTTTGGTAGAATGTGAAACAAAAATATGAGTTGTGAAACCATTTCAAAATATGCTGTAAATATGACGTTCATAAATAGCTTGCCAAGCGCATTTACCATGTCAAAACAAATGAGTTGTGTAACAGAGGAAACACTAACTACAAAATAAATCAGAACAAAATTGGTGTGTTCTGCTTGGCAGCCACAAGCACTTTGCAATCACGTGTTTATGTTATTAAACACTGGGGTTTATCGTTCGACCACACCGCCCCTAAAGGTTTTTATATGTGGCCGGTAATGATACATGAGGGCTTCTTAATTAAACTTAGTAAGGCAATACCAGGTTGGCATAACAAGTATGAATGAGTAAGAAAAAGTGTATAGCTCAGAGATATTCTTTTCAGTTGTATCCTAACTTCACTTGTAGTCCATCTACCTATTGAGTATCTCGTTTCTCTCAGACCATTATGCAGCCTTTGCCTGTACATCATATATTGTTGTTAAACTGGTCATTTTATCACCTCACGGTGTGTGCTGAATAAATACATGTGATGCTTTCAGAAAAAAACAGACTTCATGTTAAATGAACTCCGTCACACACGAAGAGTCAGTTACAAAGAAGGCAGTTGTTAGTAGATGCCATGCTTGTAATTGTATATTAGCATGGGACTTAATTTAACATGAAATGCCCTGTAGAAATTTTTGTTGTAAACGTCACCAGTACAAAACAAACACATAAAGTAGACAAGTAATGATGAGTGATTGAACCGTCATAAATTAAACATTAATTCCCATTGTGTTCACCGACCGGAATAAAACCCATGAATTAACGAATTAAGCATATCACCAGTATCAGCTACAGAGACTGTACATGGAAATCTAAACTAATTGAATTTGTTCAGGCAAAAATTGAATTAGCCTAGAAAAATCAGCAGCTAAGTCGAGGTTAATATGATGAGAGTGTGAGAGCACACTTGATGCGTGAGTATGCGAGTGAAGTACAGTTGTGGGTGTCACAACTGTGCCTGGAGTCTAAGCAGTCTCCTCATCAGATGGCAAGGGATGTAGATGCTATCTGAGAGCTCTACAACCTGTAATTGTACCCAGTTCTTGGTAAACTGCCTGGCAATCTACATGGTGTATGTTGACTCTGAATTGGCCTGGTATCTTGATGGCAAGTGGAAGCTGAACTACATCCAATGTGTCGACTGGTGGTGTCTTTGTTCATTTTGTAAGGCACAGTTTTATTTGCCACAAAAGAAACCTGAGTTTTGTTGTGATTATTTCTACAGTGACTCGTAGCTTTCATAACCAGACAAACTTTATTTATAAAATTCACCAGTTGTGCCTATTTCTGTAATTGTTTGCATGAGAATCCTACTAGTAATTTTGTGTTTTTCATCACGAGTCAGTTTTGTAATAACTGCATCATTCATAATCCCCAACCAGTCCAAAAACTTAAATATAAATGTAATGTTTTAATGTTGAAAAGCTAATGTACGTAATAATTCAATACATTTAAACCAGTTTGAATACTAATGGTTGTGCACATGTTAGGAATCAGGCAAAATTTACAAAATGTACATAGGGCATGGGAGTGATCTAAGCCCGCATAATAATTATAGAAAACATTGTTCACATATGAATTGCATAGCCATGGAAAGAGACACAGTGATTGTAGATAAATGTTTATAAATATTATAATGAAATGCCCCTTGCATCTACAATCCTGTAACATTCCTACATGGTGTAGACAGTGGAGGATATTTGTAGTAGTATTCACACATTAAATGCAGTGTGGCTGAGAAGGGAGAGGGAGGAAGAGAGGGGAGGGGGAGGGGGAGGGAAATGAGTGTGGGAGGGGGAGGGGAGGGAGTGTGGGAGGGGGAGGGGAGGGAGTGTGGGAAGGGGGCAGGGAGTGTGGGAGGGGGAGGAGAGGGAGTGTGGGAGGGGGAGGGGAGGGAGTGTGGGAGGGGGAGGGGAGGGAGTGTGGGAGGGGGAGGGGAGGGAGTGTGGGAGGGGGGCAGGGAGTGTGGGAGGGGGAGGAGAGGGAGTGTGGGAGGGGGAGGGGAGGGAGTGTGGGAGGGGGAGGGGAGGGAGTGTGGGAGGGGTAGAGGGAGGCAAGGCTGAGGAGGGTCTGACAATTGGTATGTCTATGGAAATGTGAGTAATTATCACTGAGCCATTAGGTAGGTTAAAGTAGTTGAATTATCAAAACTGTTTGACAGTATGTTAAATCTATAATATCCATGTATATATGCCCGCTTCAGAAATCCAGAATAATTGCCTGTTATTGTCACATTTCAGTGCTGGATTTCACATACACTGTAATTCTGCTCTAAAACACCAACTAGAAATGAGCATAAGTTTGACTTGTACACACAACTATACCACTCAGTCTGGCTTAACTGTCTGCTTGGGATGGAAGGCACGTCCAATTAATCCCGTCCATTAATCCCCATGTGAAATAGAAACCCAAGCCTAATATGTTTACATGCCCACACTGTCTGTGCCAGCACCTGCTTGTGTTTAGCCAACAAGATAACTGTCCTAATTACTGGTCCATGTCTGAGTTAATTACACCCTGGGGTTGATTAACCCAACATTGGGAGATACTTAGTTCTTCTTTCCCTTCACTGACTGCATTCCCTGCACTGAGGCCAATGAACTAAAGTAACATTCACTAACTCAGTTGGACCAGTTCCCAGCCTGTAAGCCACCAGGAAATATCAATTTTATAATTGAAAGTTGTTTCCTATTTCAGATATGTAGAACCAAAATTTATTGAGTTGGTAGGCTAAAACAACGTATATACTTTCTAATAAATAATATTACATATAGGGCCTAATTAATATATATATATATATATATATATATATATAAATGTTGTAAAATTTAAGCAGACATGACATCAAGTTAAGTAAATTAAAGCTAGAGATAATATATCCAAACATGATATTAAAAAAAACATTACAAAATATAATTAAAAAGATTAACGCCAATTATAAACTGTGGCAAGTGGCTAGAGCCTCGGCCTCTTGACTAAGAGAACACAGGGTTTGAATCCTACCTTGGGCAAGTTTGTTCACTCTATGTTGCCCCAATTCACTCATTTGTATGACAGACAACTTGGCTATAAACAGTGGTGAACATCTGTGTACAAATAATCTGTCATCAATTGCAGTGTGGCTGGATGCTTCCAAGAGAGGTGGAGATGATGTTTGATTGAACAGGTCTGCTTGGGAATAAATAAATGTGCTTTGAGCAATCCAGGTGATTTGACACTGCTATATGTAAGAACTTAACTACCTTTACGTTTTACTTTTTCTTTGGGGTGTTTCAGACCCAGCTGAGGATCTGGGACTGCTTCCTACTGGAGGGTCCGAAGGTTCTCTTCAGGTTTGCCCTCGCCATGCTGAAGTGGGACGAGTCGGTGCTGCTGCAGAAGAGAGACATGCTGGGCATCCTGAGACACCTGAAGGCCTGCACCTCACTCATGTTTGACGTCAACGCTCTCATCAAGGTGGGGCTGGCAGTGACAGTGTCAACTACTTCCACATTGAGTGCTTGCCGGGCCGGGCAGGATAGCACCACTTCCACCCTTCTGTCATCTGTCATGGCCTGCCACCCCTGCACCTTCAAGTATTTCTGTCTCTCTTGCTCTCTCTCTTTCGCTCTCTCTTTCGCTCTCTCTTTTGCTTTCGCTCTCTCCTCTCTCTCTCCTCTCTCTCCTCTGTCTCCTCTCTCCTCTCTCTCTCTCTCTCTCTCTCTCTGTCTCTTTTGCTCTCTCTCTCTCTTCTCTCTCTCTCTCTGTCTCTTTCGCTCTCTCTCTCTCCTCTCTCCCTCTCTCTCCTCTCTCTATCTCTTTCACTCTCTCTCTCCTCTATCTTTCCCTCTCTCTTCCTCCCTCTCTCTCTCCTCTCTCCTCTCTCTCTCTCTCTCTGTCTCTTTCGCTCTCTCTCCATCTTTGTTCTGGTCTTCCTCTTCGTCTTCTACCACCCTCTTCTGTTTGTGCTTTCTCTGTCATGAGTCTCTGTGCTCGATATGTCCTGCCTACTTCAATATGTTCTCTACTACTTTAATGTTCAGAATGTATATTTATGGTATGCTTTTACTACTTTCAGTTAAATGTGTTTCTTTATGTAGATCTCTTTCTAGTTAGTCTTCTCTCTTTACATATTCTTCTGCTGCTGTTTATTTAAGGTCATCACTAATTTCTGTAAAGATTTTCTCAGCCTTATTGTCCCAGCACGCAACATGCAACAAAAACTACACCACAAATACTGTAAAATAATCCATTTGAGTAAGTCATTACATAATAAATCATCATCACCATCACTTGTGACATCATGTGTTGTATCTACAATCAAAAATTTGTGCAATTACCGGTAGTTATAAAAAAGCAACAATCTGACCCAGTGGTTACTTACAATTCTACTAGTTGATAATCCTAATTTTCTGCCAATTGAAGCACAAAATTGTGAGTAAAATCAATTTCAGCAGCAAACGCCATCAGTGCTGTTTAATCAGCCTTTCATACTGGAGCAAAGTCATTGGTATACCGGCCTGTGATATTGATATTGAAATGAGTAAACAAACTGTTTAACAAATTGAAAATTCTGTAGGATGGATGAAATAGTTGTGTTAGAACTTCTTCTACCATCGCCAGCATCCATCGTGGAGTCAGCCTGGAGTGTAGGAGTCATCGCCACTTTTTCAGGTCTTGCACATCTTCTTCCTTCCGTCCCCTCAACTCCGTATTCTTCCTCCCACTAGCTGTAGTAACGATGACGTAGCGAACGTTGCATCTGGGGCAATATTTCACCAGACTCGCTTCCATCTGCTCTATGACATGACCACCCCTTATGAATTCATAAACAAACCACTGTCTCCCACCCCTCAGGTGTATGGGGCTGCCACCCTAACACCCCAAGTAACACCCCCACAGTACCCCTGCCATGACCAGAGGGGTAGGAATAATGCATCTGTTTCTATTTACAGCTGGCCTTTGAAGACATGCAGCCTTTCCCTCATCGCCACCAGCTCGCTGCCAAGCAGCTGTTATACCTGGACCGAGTGAGAGCCTCCCTCGTCCAGTCCCAGGACAAACAGACCAGACTGGCCAGTCAGGAGGAGGAGGAGGTAGTTCACCTTATCCACTTGTCCTGCCAAGTCCGGTCCAACTTGTCCCACTCTCCAGCACGGCCACCTCCAGTCTTGCCTGTCTCATGTTGTAATATCAGGTTCATTTGTGTTTTAATTTCTGGGTTTATCTCTTTTCCTCTGACTGTCGGTCATTAGTCACAGTGTTTGTTTTTGAGATATGATGTTTACATGATATGACCAACAGTATTGTTTGTCGGAGGATGGATCTGTCAAATGTTATTGTATTATTAATTTATTTAGTGTTGAGTTGTTCATCACTTTTTTAGTTCACAAAATTGTTACCATGCGGCAACAGCAACATCTCAAATGGTTGGATATGACGTTGTAATCACTTGTTATATATGGTATATATAGTTCAGTTGTTTCCACTGCTGGCTATTTAATTGTTTCTTATCCTCCTGCTAGATTTACATAGTTCAGTTTCTTCTTCTCTGTTGTTACAGTCCTCATGGAATGTGCACTTCTCATCCACCTGTCTCCATACTTGATTCTGTTGTTTCAAATCATCCTTTTAGTTGTACATACAGGTTACTACATGTGTAAGAAGTCATACAATTATCATTAATCTGATGTCTGTCATTCTAACCACTGGGTTATTTAGCTCCACAGTATGAAAAGTTCTAAAACCTCCCTTGCTGTGGTTGTAGACATTTGACATGCCAGACGCGGGACTCGTCTATGAATGTGCAGCCAACTGTGCAAATGGTGAGACTTTAGCAGAATCTGTCTTGTACAACTCACTCAGAGGACGACACCTGTTTGTTGTTTCTGTCACATTGAGCATGAGGTCACATATGATGTCTCAGCTTGACGTCACAACCTTGATAATTATAACAACAAGATAACTTCTAGTGCACCTAAATCCTTGGCAACCAAGCTCAGAAGCACATCAATAAAAAGGGTTAATCAATCTCAGAGTCAATAAACAATTACAGTTGTCATCAAATTGATGATTGATACGTCAGGGAGCTGTGACCGATAGGCAAGGTTGTAAAGGTACGTTTTTAAATGACGGCAGACATAAGCAATATTTTCAACTGATCTAACACTAGAAGGCAGCACTTTCCAGAGTAGGCGCAGCTAAAAAAAGCCCTAGTCCCAATATTGACTTTAGGGGCAAAAAGTAAATCAGAACTAGAAGATTGAAGCTGGACATGTTTTCTTACAGGAGTAAGCAATGAATCTAAATACGATGGATGTGTACACGTACGTGCCTGGTAAGCAATAGTACAGGTCTTAAAGATGATGTCGGACAGAAAGCCAATGCAGAGACTGTAGAAGCGGCATAGAACAAGTACAACATGGACACCTTGTCACAACCTTTGCTGAACAATTTTGAACATGTAATTTTGTGATATCCTTAAAAGCAATACTTTGAGAAGGGGATTACAATAGTTTAGTCTACCTGTAACTACTACAGTTGAAATAGTTTTTGCAATAGAAATAGGCAAATATTGACAAAATCATCGTATATCACAGAATATGGTAGTAGCATTGACCTAACACAATATTGACTGCTCATACCTTTGAACACGATCAAAATTGATTGATTTCTCTCAGCATTGCAGACCTGGCCTCTCTGTTTGACATCTTTTTTTTACCTCTCTGAGTTGTAACCTTTCTCAGTTTGACCACTCAGCTGGATCTCTCTCAGCTTGACCACCTCTGACCATTGGCTATTGTTGCAGGTGAGGTGTGGGTGTGTGAGACCGACGCTGACCATGGAGATGTGTTGGTGATCTCCTGTGACAAAGTTCTTGTCACACCCACAAATATCAAGGTAGGTACACCTCAGACACAGTTGGACATGTCCCAGAGCACAGCTGATGTTCCCATGGGTGGACATGTGAACATTTTGTCAAATTATAAGAAAATCGTGTATGAGAAACATTTAAAATGTCTTCACAGTGTCTGCCATCAATGCTGATAAAATGTCATCAAATGTGACATACCTTTAACTTTTAAGATGCATGAATGCATTCATGGCACACATGAATAATGACTAAAATAGCCATGATTCATTCACTTCCAAATGTGCTTCATGAAAACATTGTACAAATCCCCCATCTACACTCGTCCAAGTATGTCTAAGTTCACTGACATTACCTGCTAGCACTGAGTCTGCAAAACAGGCCTGATCTGCTGCAGTCGTTCCCAGTAAGAATATTTTTTCTATTTTTTTAATTGTCCACTTAGTGTAGTTTCATGAAACAACAGGAGGTCTCTCTGTGCTCTGACCACTTTGTAATGTACACCTAGCAAACATGGCCACCCAACAATGGTCTCAGATTATTTCCATTGATCAAAGAACTTGAGTAGCCAATAAACTTGCCATTTCATGGTGCATCATTTGCCTTGTCAGACAGATGATGTCCATTGGTCCATGGTAGGCTGCCATACAACTTCTATAATTTGTGATGTGATCATATCAACACGGAACACACATTCATATTTATACAAGACATTGGAATGTTTGTGAAAATGCAACATATCCATCTGCACTTCAGTGCTAAATTGTTCTGTGTAATATTCAACATTGAAGGCAAGTTTATTTACATCCAGCGTTTTCATATAAAATCATCCATACAAAATGTGAAAACTCAGCTTATGATAAATACTGCAGGATTAACTAAAGGCAGGTTGTGTAAAGTTTTGATTTACACATACGTGCTCTTTCTTTGAAGCGGCAACATTTTGAAGCTGCAGAAATTCTTGTGACTCATTGAAAACCAACCAAGCAGATTAACGAGATTAATAATGTAGAGAGTGGGCGATTGCACGCTTTGGCCCTGATTAGAGTTACTTTAACTTTAGCATGGCTGATGTCAGAGTACTTGAATGTACATCCTGTTACAACCACACAGATACACCTGACATGACCCTGCCTTGTTTACTTCCATGGGACATGTGATAGTAATTAGAAACATTGGCATAACAAAAAACCTCTTGAAAATGGATGATGTCATTTCTGGTTTAAAATACACTCACTTAAGTGCACAGCAGTGCACACAGAAATATGTCATGAAAACACTGATTAAATGCCTCGCTACAGTCGTCATTTAATCCACCTTTTGTCAACAACCTTTGTTGTGATACAACCTGATTGGATGACTGGGTAGTATTTTAAAAGAGATAAAACATATTCAAATGTAAATAAAATGCATTACTGCATTATTACTTGTGTGATATTTGAGAATTCCTTGAATTAATGAGACATTATTTCCTCTTGAAATTGGTTCTAGTAGTCTTTTTTTCTACCTCTTTTTTTTCTCACTTTTCTGTTACTATCTGTTCTACCAACTGCCTCCAGCTCCCTCTCTCCTGCTCTTGTTCCCCACTTCTTTGCCTCCAGCTCCCTCTCTCCTGCTCTTGTTCCCCACTTCTCTGCCTCCAGCTCCCTCTCTCCTGCTCTTGCTCCCCACTTCTGTGCCTCCAACTCCCTCTCTCCTGCTCTTGTTCCCCACTTCTGTGCCTCCAGCTCCTGCTCTCCTGCTCTCCTGCTCTTGTTCCCCACTTCTGTGCCTCCAACTCCCTCTCTCCTGCTCTTGTTCCCCACTTCTGTGCCTCCTGCTCTCCTGCTCTTGCTCCCCACTTCTCTGCCTCCAGCTCCTGCTCTTGTTCCCCACTTCTGTGCCTCCAGCTCCTGCTCTCCTGCTCTTGTTCCCCACTTCTGTGCCTCCAACTCCCTCTCTCCTGCTCTTGTTCCCCACTTCTGTGCCTCCAGCTCCTGCTCTCCTGCTCTTGCTCCCCACTTCTCTGCCTCCAGCTCCTGCTCTTGTTCCCCACTTCTGTGCCTCCAGCTCCTGCTCTCCTGCTCTTGTTCCCCACGTCTCTGCCTCCAGCTCCTGCTCTTGCTCCCCACTTCTGTGCTTCCAACTCCCTCTCTCCTGCTCTTGTTCCCCACTTCTGTGCCTCCAACTCCCTCTCTCCTGCTCTTGTTCCCCACTTCTGTGCCTCCAGCTCCTGCTCTTGTTCCCCACTTATCTGCCTCCAGCTCCTGCTCTCCTGCTCTTGCTCCCCACTTCTGTGCCTCCAACTCCCTCTCTCCTGCTCTTGTTCCCACTTCTGTGCCTCCAGCTCCCACTCTCATGCTCTTGTTCCCCACTTCTCTGCCTCCAGCTCCCACTCTCCTGCTCTTGTTCCCCACTTCTCTGCCTCCAGCTCCCTCTCACCTGCTCTTGTTCCCCACTTCTCTGCCTCCAGCTCCCTCTCTCCTGCTCTTGTTCCCCACTTCTCTGCCTCCAGCTCCCTTTCTCCTGCTCTTGTTCCCCACTTCTCTGCCTCCAGCTCCTGCTCTTGTTCCCCACTTCTCTGCCTCCAGCTCCCGCTCTCCTGCTCTTGTTCCCCACTTCTCTGCCTCCAGCTCCCGCTCTCCTGCTCTTGTTCCCCACTTCTCTGCCTCCAGCTCCCTCTCTCCTGCTCTTGTTCCCCACTTCTCTGCCTCCAGCTCCCTCTCTCCTGCTCTTGTTCCCCACTTCTCTGCCTCCAGCTCCCTCTCTCCTGCTCTTGTTCCCCACTTCTCTGCCTCCAGCTCCCTCTCTCCTGCTCTTGTTCCCCACTTCTCTGCCTCCAGCTCCCTCTCTCCTGCTCTTGTTCCCCACTTCTCTGCCTCCAGCTCCCTCTCTCCTGCTCTTGTTCCCCACTTCTCTGCTTCCAGCTCCCCCTCTCCTGCTCTTGCTCCCCACTTCTCTGCCTCCAGCTCCCGCTCTCCTGCTCTTGCTCCCCACTTCTCTGCCTCCAGCTCCCTCTCTCCTGCTCTTGCTCCCCACTTCTCTGCCTCCAGCTCCTGCTCTTGCTCCCCACTTCTCTGCCTCCAGCTCCTGCTCCCCACTTCTCTGCCTCCAGCTCCCGCTCTCCTGCTCTTGCTCCCCACTTCTCAGCCTCTCTTTAATGATGCATATAATATCAAACAAGTTATAGTTTTCTGGTAGTTTGTACGGCAAGA